>NW_020868296.1:7500-12500 GCF_003789085.1 Penaeus vannamei
TGCTTCTAATGCCATTCAAAGGGTGTCTGATCCCTTCTACATGGCCGTGAATCCCCTTTAACGGACTGATAACATCTATACAGACCCTGTTACGTTGCGTCATCTATAACCACGTGGAAAGCCATTAAAGAAAAATAACGTTTAGTCCCGTGATTTTATTTACGTTCGCGGATATGTAAATGTTATCGGTAAAAGGGTTTTCGAAAGTTGCTTTCTAATATTCAGTTTCAATATACTGACCGGATAAAAAGGTGATTTTGCTGAAAGCGTTTCAAAAGCTCAATGAAATGTGAATAGGCTGAAATTGCGTTTGACTTGGAATGACTTTATCATCTGTAAAAATATTGTAGAATATGTTAGTCATGATAAATGATTATATTTTAAACCGGATTTGAAAACTTGCAAGACAAACACACACACACACAGAGGTATGTGTGTGTATGCGTATATATGTGTGTGCGTGTGTGTGTTTGTGTTTGTGTGTGTGTGTATGCGTATGTATGTGTGTGCGTGTGTGTTTATGTGTGTTTATGTGTTTGTGTGTGTGTGTGTGTGTGTGTGTGTGTGTGTGTGTGTGTGTGTGTGTGTGTGTGTGTGTGTGTGTGTGTGTGTGTGTGTGTGTGTGTGTGTGTGTGTGTGTGTGTGTGTGTGTGTGTGTGTGTGTGTGTGTGTGTGTGTGTGTGTGACGGAACAAAAACAACGTATGAAATAGACTAGTGAAACGTTAAGGACGGATACAGACAACAGTCACGATAAAGAAAGAAAGAAAGAAATTTGAATGAGGAAGGAGGAGCAACAACGAATCAACGTTGGACAGCCAGGAGGAGGAACGACACTTTGCATGCCAATCAGTCAATATACACATGGAAGTTTCCGCGAGATCTGCAAGAAGACCTACAAAGCAAAGACATGCCAGTCTTCCTTAAAACACCCAAAGGCATCAAGACAATTGCACGGTTCGCTCTGCATCTTCGTGCAACACAACAGACGAGAGGCAGTTCACCCGTGCTGTTGCAGAGACAAAAACCTGATCGCGGGTTACCGCCCGACCCACTCGCCACCAGGTCTATAGCACTCACATACACATTAACCTGTTTAGGTCGGTCAGGAGACGGCGTACGGAAGGGATTCGTTGTAGACAAGGGTATGGCGTTATAAAGAAGAATACCGTATTATATCTATAATGTGTGGATTCTTATTATGCAGTATATGCGTGCTTCTGACCGAGTTCAGTTAGGAGAGTCACTGGATTATGCATTCGAGGTACAAGGCTAATATAAGATGCCGTGTACATGAAACACGAGACAAATGAGGAAAAGAAAAAAGACAATAAAAGATGGTTCTAATGCAGCGTTTTTTTCGGTGCAAAGAATCTTAAGAAACAAAATTAAAGCTATTTCGAGAGACAGTCTTGAGTAGTTACGGAATCCGTACCTATGAGATACAGTAGTCGCTGCAGGAGGGGGAGGAGTAGCAGTACCAGGGAGTGGGTGGGAGGGGGAAGGGGGAGGAGACAAGTACGGGGAGAGAATGAGAAAGAGGAGAAAGAAGAAGAGTAGAGAAGAGAAGAAGAGGAGGAAAAGAAGAAAAAAGTACAGGAAAGTGGTTAAAGTATAGAATTACGGAAAAGTAGCAGGAAAGCAGTAACCAGAGAAGACTGAGAAGAGCAAAAGAGAGGAGGATAGATGACAGGTAAAATACCAGTGACAGAGTAGCAGTAATAAGAGGGATATAATACCAGAAAGAGATTCATAGCAGTATAATACCAGGCATAGAGTAGCAGTAGGAAGCGGGGGATGAATAAATACCAGGAGGAGAATAGTAATAAGAAGAGGGAGTGGGTATTATACCAGAGAGAGACTGATAGCAGAAAGTAGGGGGAATCATACCAGGCTTAGAGAAGCAGTAGGAAGAGGGGAGAATACTCGTAATACCAGGGAGAGAGTAATAGTAAGAAGAGGGGCATAATACCAGAAAGAAACTGCTAGCAGGAAGCGGGGGATATAATACCAGGCACAGAGTAGCCGTAGGAAGCGGGGGATGGATAATACCAAGGAGAGAGCAGTAGTAGAAAGAGGGTGGGGTATAATACCAGGGAGAGAGTGGTGAGTGGGAAGGAGGAGAGAGAGAGCTGGGGGAGGGGGGGGAGAGGGGGGCAAGGAGCACCAGACCGGTTGTGATGAGAACGGCCTCGATACCTGGTGACCAAGCCACGTGCAAGGTCTGTGCTTCAGGTGGAATTCAAGAATGAGGGAGGCAGGTCGCTCGCTGGTGTGGAGGGCGAAGGGAGGCGCGTGGGATAGCTATGAAGGAGTGAGGCACTTTGGATTCTCTCTCTCTCTCTCTCTCTCTCTCTCTCTCTCTCTCTCTCTCTCTTCTCTCTCTCTCTCTCTCTCTCTCTCTCTTATCTTGTTCCTTTTCCCTTCTACTTCTACTGGTCTCACTCTCTTAGTCCGTCCTTTCTAACGGTCTCTCTCTCTCTCTCTCTCTCTCTCTCTCTCTCTCTCTCTCTCTCTCTCTCTCTCTCTCTCTCTCTCTCTCTCCTCTCTCTCTCTCTCTCTCTCTCTCTCTCTCTCTCTCGTTCTTGCTCCACTAACCCCCTCTCTCTATGACAAGAAAGCAGCGAAAACAACCAGAACTATAGAGAAATTAAAATAAAATAAAATAAAATAAAATAATAGTTTTTGTAGAGGTAAAAAAACGTACCACAAAACACACACACGCACATACCACGACCCCCCCCCCTACACACACGCGTACATACAGTGGGTGAAGGCCGGGTCCCATCTTCCCACTCAGGTAGATAATGGTGAAAGCAGACCACTCCTCCTCCTCTCCCTCTCCTCCCCCTCTCTCTTTCTTCCCTCCACACCTCTCCTATCCTTCCTTCTTCCTTTTCCCTTATTTCTCCCTTCCATCCCCTCTCCCGTCCTCTCCTTCCTTCTTCTCTCCCTCCCTCCCCCTTCCTCCTTCCTTCTTCCTCCTCCCCCCTTCTTTCTTCATCCTCCCTCCCCTTCGCCTTTCTTCCCCCCTCTTCTCTCTCTCTCCATCCCCCTTCCCTCCCTCACCTCCCTCTTCCCTCTTTCCCTTCCTCCTCCAACCCCTTCCCTCCTCCCCTTACCCCTCCTTCCTCCAACTTCTTTCCCTTCTCCCTCCTTCCTCCACCCCCATTCTCTCCTCCCTCCCCTTCCTCCCCTTCCCTTTCTCCCTCCCCACCTCAAAGGAAAAAAAGATTAACCAGGTCACACTCTCGACATGAAACACCTGCTCGAGTGGCAGAGGTGAGGAATTGCAACGAAACTCTTGAATGACTCAACACTTCGGGATTCGGGAAAGTGATTGGGGATTGGGTTTCAGTTTTCACCCAGTCGAGGAGATTTGGAACGTCGAGAATGTGTGCTATCGATTCAGAATTTGACTCCTATGTGGATATCTATGAATCAAGTCGAAGATTGGTTCTTACGGTGTATATAAAGGATTGAAAATTTGCCTTCTATATGGATATCTACGAATCAAGTCGACGACTGATTCGTATATATACACAAATGATTGTAAATTTCACGTGTACGAATCCAATCGAAAATTGGTCCGCATGAGATGTATAGAGGATTGGAAATTTCGCCTCTTGCGTATACATAATCTACGAATCCAACCGAGGAGATTGGTCTATGAAGAATGCGTAAGAGACCGAAAATCTACACCCGAAAACCAGACGAAAGGAAGAGGAATAATGAGAGAGAAAGCACGGGAAGAAAATGAGGGCGGGAGAAAGTGTGTTCGCGGAAAAAAAGTCACCAGCAACATTCTTCAATCAATCGACGAACTCTCAAACCAATAAAGAAAAATATATAGTTTATTAAAGCCAAAAAACACGAAAGCAAACCTTTGCATTTCCTTAACATCTTAAAATCGACTTTAAGGCCAAGTTGAAGGTCCCTGTCATTCCAAAACCCGCTTCTTTCAATAACAAGTCATCTTGGCCTACAAACGAGCTCAGAAAAGCAGGGTCACTCTGTTTCTTATTCTTATTTCGTAAATCTGATCTATCTATTCCATTATTCTGTGTCCCGAGAAAGAGAGAGAGAAAAAAAGAAATGAGAGAAAACACTTAACAAACTCCGCCGGTTCCTTAAGACGCGGAGAGAATCGGGCTATCTTTTTAAGTCAAGCCTTGAAAGTAGGCCTACCACTGCCAGGCTGGAAACTGCCCTAACTCCATCGCAGTTTGGCAAAGATTGGCCGTGCAAAAAAAAAAAAAAAAAAAAATCTCATCGACTCAGAACAAATAAATAAAACAATAAACAAATGGATAAAAAAAGTAAACAAACAACACGTCTCAATTTTTACAAGCGGTGTATTCTCATACATATAAAACGCAAATAAATACATTGATAAATGAATGAAAAAAAGACAACCACAAGTCACTGTTTTTTTGCAAGCAATATATTGTCAAACATAAGACTTTTGCAAATAAATACATTGGCAAATAAGCAAAGAAACAAACCGCAAGTCACTGATTTTTTTTTTTTTTTTTTTTTGACAAGGAGTGGATTCTTTCACATATATAAACTTTTGCAAATCCGAGAAAGTTTCCACCCCCCAAAAAAAGAGAAAAAAAAACTCACGAACCGTGCTTTGAAAACCAACACGGGAAAACTTGTCAAGTCTTGCCAGCGTGAAAATAAACCCGGCCAGTTATGGTTTATCAGATAATTTGTATTGGCTCTCCTGTACTAATTAACATAAGGTTATAATTACTATCAAACAAACTATGATGAAAATGAATGGGGATGTTGATAACCATGGTACTACTACTAATAATACCACTAACAGTAGTATTGATAACAGTAGTGTAGTATAGGAGGAGGAGTAGCAGTGGTAGTAATAGCAGTAGAAGTAGTAGCAGTTGAAATAGTAAGTAGGAGTAGTAGTAGTAATACTAGTAGTAGTAGTAGTAGTAGTAGTAAGTAGTATAGTAGCAGTAGTAGTTAGTAGAAGTA
>NW_020868296.1:22500-27500 GCF_003789085.1 Penaeus vannamei
ACCGCCCCTCCTTTCTCCCCCTCCACCCCCTCCTCCTCTCCCACTCCTTCCCTTCCCTCCTCTCCTCTTCCCCCTTCACCCCACCGCCCTCCCCTCTCCCCCTTCACCCCTCCCTTCCCTAACCTCTCCTCCTTCACCCTCTCCACTCCTCCCCTTCCCCCCTCCCTTCCCTCTCCTCCCTTTCCCCTCTCCTCTCCTCCCCTTTCCCCCTCCCTTCCCTCCCTTTCCTCCCCCCTCTCCCCCCTTTCCCCTCCCTTCCCTCTCCTCCCCTCCCCTCCCCTTCCCTCCTATGCCTCCACGCTGGGCCATCCGATGAGTAATTTTCCCTGACAGTATAATCTCTTCTTCACCATAATTATCCTCCGTGTCCCCCCACTTTCTTCCCTCCCCCCTCCTCCTCCTCCTATCCCTCCTCCCCCCCCCACTCATCCCTCATTTTTCCAGTCAGGTCACTCGGCCGCATGGGGAGGGGGTGAGGGTGATGGTGGTGGAGGGGGGGGGGCAACCTGCTGTCACCACTCATTCATTTCCAGAGATCTCTATTATCTATTGATGAATGAGTTGGATGAGTGAGTAAATATCGTGTTTTGTGACTCTCTGGGGCTGAGTTAGTTTGAGGATAGACTGAAGCGTTCGTGGAATTAATTTGTCAGATGTCTGTGCACAATAATATACGCTCGATTAAATCCTTGATGTTACTGCATGATGCATATTCAGCATACACAGTATTTATGCGCATGTGTGTGTGTGTGCGTGTGCGTGTGCGTGTGCGTGTGCGTGTGCGTGTGTGGTGTGTGTGTGGTGTGTGCGTGCGTGCGTGCGTGCGTGTGCGTGTGTACGTGCTTGTGCGCGTGCGTGCGTGCATAGATTAAAATGAACATATACATACGTACATACGTAAAAACACGCACACACATACACACATACATCTATGTGTGCATCTCTAAGCAATAATTCCCCTAGTGTGCGTGCTGTTTTCCTTACTTCCGTGTCAAAGGCGCGCATGCATTCGCAGCGCCGCGGTTAGAAAGCCTCCGACAGTCCATTTTCACCCTACAGAGCGGGGAGGGGGGAGGGGGGGGGGGGCGTTCTCTCGCGGTGTTTTCTCTCATTACCTATCGCTTTCGGTCCGTCTCTCTTGGCGTGCCTGTTGCTTGGAATATTTAGTGTTATTTTCGCTCGTTTTTACTCTATCCACATGTTTGTCTCTCAGGTGTCTGTCTGTCTGCCTTTCTTTTTCTTTTTCTTAGCCTCATATTGCTTCATATTCTATCTCTCTTTCTTTCTTTCTCTTTCTCTCTCTCTCTCTCTCTCTCTCTCTCTCTCTCTCTCTCTCTCTCTCTCTCTCTCTCTCTCTCTCTCTCTCTCTCTCTCTCTCTCTCTCTCTCTCTCTCTCTCTCTCTCTCTCTCTCTCTCTCTCTCTCTCTCTCTCTCTCTCTCTCTCTTCTTACTCTCTCTCTCTCTCTTACTCTCTCTTCTCTCTCCTTCTCTCTCTCTCTCTCTCTCCTCTCTCTCTCTCTCTTACTCTCTCTCTCTCTCTCTCTCTCTCTCTCTCTCTCTCTCTCTCTCTCTCGGCAAGTGTCCAATATTTAGCCATTATAAACTTCAGCATACATTGCATATAGACATAATGGATATTCACACCATTAAAACATCCTATAACTATATACCACGGCATCAACCACAATCAAATACTACAACGACGATTCACAAATAAGAAAAAAAAGAAATTGACCTCACATATCCCATCCAGGAAGATCATAGGCCTACATACCCCTTCAAGAATAGGTTAGGGAAAATAAGAAATTCTTGCGGAAGTCAAAAGAATAGACCATTGTTGTGGCAGGTTAATGGACTTCCGATAGGCCTCATTTGCATACTATAGGAATATCGTAAAGACAGACACTGAATGTAGTTTTCCCTTTGAGATGAGGCATCCTTTCCGCGTGTAAAGTTCCGTACATTCTTGCGGAATATTTTGGAAATTAACCGTGCATTTTTAACACCTGACCCGGGGTGAAATATGGCACTGGTTTTTAAACGTTTTGAGTGTTGAATAAAATCGAGTTGTGTTTAATTCCATATTTGTAATATGATTATGATCATTATAATCATGATTTTTATCATTGTTAAAATAATACAATAATTATTAGGGCGCGCGAGTGTGTGTTCTCGTGCGTTCGGGATATGCTTGCTTTTATGAATGGATATACATAATGTATCAAAGCCAGCAAAGCATAAAACACAGACGAGAACACGTACGTACAGGCGGTCTACAAAACGGCCAGACCAGACTACGCAGCCCCGGAATCCGACGTCTGCGGACAGCGTAAGACTCGGAGGCGGCCTACATGACCAGCAGACCACGCCGGGATGACCACACGCGGCCAGACCTCAAACTGGCTCCGGCGGCTCGTGTGATTCCCGGGAACCTTTCTCGTTTTTGAAACTTCCGCGTGCCATTAAGGGCCTGATCGATTGGGGGAAAGGGGGGGGGCGAAAAATAAACGAACCAAGAGCCAGTATTTAGGTGTTTATACGGACGCCTGTGAATTATTGTCTTACCGAATGCGGGGAGGTTGGTGACATTCGCCAACCTGTACCAGAGTGATTATTCATTTAATGGCAGGTCGATCCATAGGACACATGCCGTCTCCCCTAAGTAAAATAAAAAAGTATGTTTATATACAGTAAATCAATAAGCATACGTCAGTAAAGGTATTTTCATATGGAGAAAATATCTATCCATATATCTACGTATATCTATCTATCAATCATATCTATACTACTATTCATTTACCTATCTATCTGTCTATCTACCTATCTATCTATCCATCTATATATCTATACATTTACTATTCTGTTACTCACACACACCACACACACACACACACACACACCACACACACACACACACACACACACACACACACAAACACACACACACACACACATAACTATGACTGTTCGGCAGTATACAGTATACACCCCCACCTATCAGTGCATAAGCTCTTCGCCTCTTTGCTTATTTATGTATCCGACTGCTTATGTATTTATCAAGATGTTTATCGACCTATTTACTGCTCTATATTGCAGTACTGAGAGAGAGAGAGAGAGAGAGAGAGAGGAGAGAGAGAGAGAGAGAGAGAGGAGAGAGAGAGAGAGAGAGAGAGAGGAGAGAGAGAGAGAGAGAGAGAGAGAGGGGGAGGGGGAGAGAAAGAGGTAGATAGATAGATATATATAGATAGATAGGAGAGAGAGAGAGAAAGGGAAGGAGGGAGAGAGAGACAAAGGGATAGATAGATATATAGATAGATAGATAGCTCGACAGACGAATAGAGAGAAAAAAAAAAAAATAAATAAAGAGAGGAACTCTCAACCACCCAAATATTTCGATCTGTTCTGCATCACTGCCGTATATAAAAAAAAGTCCAACAGAGATTACAGTTACATCACAAACATCAGTCTGACATCACACATCGTCATTTTAACCGACCAACGAGACAAAATATCACAATCAAACCTTTTTTGGGTGAAGAAAACCGTAAAATAGGTGTCATAAATCTAAAACTAAAATAAAAAAAGAAAAATAAATGTCATACTGTTATGCTTGTTTCCTACTTACGTGGCAATTTAGGATAACAAAATGTGATGCAGTTTAACAATACATACATCCGAAGACCGTCTTTTTGTATAAAATTTAAAAAATCGGACTTAAAAAAAAAGAAAAAAACAGGAATGGCGGAGAGACTGAGCGATTCCAATGCTCGGTAAATAGTGATCAGTGATGGGGAGAAGATAAAAGCGATGGTTGAAAAGGAAAGAGAGAGAGAGAGAGAGAGAGAGAGAGAGAGAGAGAGAGGGAGAGGAGAGAGGAGAGGGAGAGGGAGAGGAGAGGAGAGGGAGAGAGGGAGAGGGAGAGGGAGGAGGGGAGGGAGGGGAGAGAGGGGGAGGGGGGGAGGGGGAGGGGGAGGGGAGATGGAGGGAGAGAGGTAAGAAGAGGATGAAGATGGGAAAGGGGAAGGAGAGAGTGAAAGAGAAAGAGAGACATAATGAAAAGAGAGATAGAAAGAGAGAAGAAGAGACAAACGCAAAGAGAGCGATAGTAAAGGAAAAAAAGGAAGAGAAGAGGAAAGACAGAGAAAAAGAAACTAGACTCCACCTAACGGTCCCCATCTGGATCTCCTCTGAATGACAAACGCGCGATTCCAGCTGACCAAAGTGGGAGTCCAGCGGAGAGCTTCGGGGAATGTATGGCCTGTCATGGCGGCGATTATGAACCCGTGACACGACTAGCAAGTAGGCCCATGCGTGTGGTTTCTGGGTCATTATATTATGCAAACAAGCCTACTACGGATGTCCGTCGCAGAACAGGGCTATTATGAATGGCCATTGTAAGACAGGGATACTGCGAATGCCCATTATAAACAAAGCTACTATGAATGTGCCACTGTAAGCAGGGCTTCTACGAATGCCCATTGTAATTCAGGGCTACTTTGAATGCCCATTATAAACAGAGCTACTATGAATGTCTATTGTAAACAAGACTTCCACGAATGCCCGTTGTAGAGCAATACTACTATGAATGCCAATTGAAAAACAAGGATACAACAAATGCCCGTTGTTAAACGGATACTACGAATGCCCATTGTAAAACAACTACTCTGAATGCCCATTATAAACAGAGGCACTATGAATGTCCAGCGTAAATAAGACTTCCACGAATATCCATTGTAGAGCAAGACTACTATGAATGTCAAATGTAAAACAGGGATACAACGAATGCCCATTGTAAAACAGGACTAGTCTACTATGAATGCCCATTGTAAAACACGGATACAACGAATGCCCACTGTAAACCAAGGGTGCTACAAATGTAAAACAGGACTAGTCAACTATGAATGCCCATTGTAAAACAGCTACTACGAATGCCAGTCGAAAACAAAGCTACAACAAACGTCCATTGTAAACAAGGCTATACGAAAACCCATTGTAAAACA
>NW_020868296.1:50000-65000 GCF_003789085.1 Penaeus vannamei
TCTTTCCTTCCTTTTACTTCTCATTTATTTGTTTGATTGTTTCCTCGTTTTATCATATCTCCCTCGTACGCCTTTTTTTTTTTTTTTTTAATCAAATCTTCCTCTTGCACCTATCATCATTTCTGTTTACGCCTTTCATCACTTCTCCCTTAGAAGGCAATTCTAAATGGCCGCCGTATATACTGATGAATGGCGGTGTCGCACGTGGGTTTGTGAGGCCTAATTGGTAGTTGGAAGCGAACAAAACCCTGGATGTATATTTACTCTTTTTTTGTCTTATTTCCCCCCTCTCACTTCCCTCTTCGTTCCTCTTTCACTTTCGTATCGTTAGAGAGTATTTCCGAAGGGGAGGAACGGTGGAGTCATTCTCTCAATGAAAACACTTTATTTTTTTCTGAATGGGAATTACAAATAGAAAGAGAGAAAATTATGAATGACACGATTGCCGCTTGTTTTAATGTGAGGGTTTGGGGGGAGGATAGGTGGAGAGAGGGGAGGGGGTGAGGGGGCAAGGAGGAAGGCTGCCTTTGGATATAACGGGATATAAGAATGGGGGTATATATGGGAGATGGAATGTGACTCATGTACGAGGAAGGCATGGCACGACGAAGTCTCCTAGGTATTAAAGCGAGGTACGCGAAGAAAATATGATAAAGAGGGGGGGATACGACAAAGTGAGTGGAATAGGAAGAAATTAAAAGGTTTGGTACACGAGAAAGAAAGAATAAAGCTAGGTTCACGAGGAATAGATCATAAAGTTTGGTAAGCAAGGAAGGAATGATAAAGCTAGGAACACAAGGAAGAAATGATAAATTTTGGCACACGAAGAAATGGTAAAGCTAGGTACACGACGAAGGAATGATAAAGTTCGGTACACGAGGAAGCAATGGTAAATTTGGTACACGGGAAAGAAGTGATAAAGTTTGGTACACGAGGAAAAAATGATAAAAATCAGCACAGAAGGAAGAAATGATAAATACTGGTACACGAGGAAGAAATGATAAAGGTAGGAATATGAGAAAGAAATTCTAAATCTTGGAATGCGAGGAAGAGATGATAAAGCTGAGAACACGAGGAAGAAGTGATAACCTTCGGTACACGAAGAAATTTTAAAGTTTGGTACACAAGGAAGAGATAATAAATGTATGTATACGAGAAAGAAGTGATAAAGCCAGGAATACAAGGAAGGAATGATAAATTTTGGCACATGAGGATGAAATTATTAAACTAGTAATAAGAGAAACAGTGATAAAGCTAAGGACACGAGAAAGAAAGGATAAAGCGGTGCGAGGAAACAAGGAAAAAACATTAAATATTAAGAAACTAAACGATGAATTAAAAATTGATTTGAAAGTAAAACTAAACAAACCAAATAAAACATTAAAACCGGAGTTGAAATCACTGGAAGAAATGAAATAAAAAGGCAATCTTTGACGAAACAAGGAATAATGCAGGAAATGGAACTGTTTTTAAAAGTGCTATGTAATCCAGAAAGATGCTAAGTCATTCATATTTTCGTAAGGAATAGATTAAAGATCAAGCAAACCTAAAAAAGGGAAAAAGGAAAGAGGTAGAAGAGGACGAGGAAAAAGGAGAAGAAAAAAAGAAAAAAATGACTCGTCTACACACACAGGCACACACGCATATATATATAAATATATATATATATATATATATATATATATATATATATATATATATATATATATATATATATATATATGTATATGTGTGTGTGTGTGTGTGTGTGTGGATGTATATAAACTATCTCTGTACAAATGTATGTATATACATATGCATATATATATGTATGTATGTATGTATCTGTCTGTCTGTCTATCTATCTACCTACCTATCAGTCTATCCATCCACCCATCCACCCACCATCCAACCATCCATCTATCCACCTATGTCTACACCAAACACTTTCCACCCTATTCCAACCCTCGCGCGCACAAGTTCCTCTCCTTCACAAGAGGACAAAGCAAGACCGCGGTGAGACAAAAGCACCTGCACGACCCGGTGAATCACAGGAGAAACGGAAAGGTAATCAGCTCATGAGTCATGGGTCAGCGGCGTGGGTACTCACCTCGGATGTGACTAGCACTGAAGGCACGGAAGGGAGAAAGTAGGAAAGGGAGAAAGGGTGAGACTGTGAGAGGGGGAAACAATGGAAGGGGGGCAGAGAGAAACAATGAAGGGGAGAAAAGGAGAAATAAGGAAAGGGAGAGACGGAGAAATATTGAAGGTACGAAAGGGAGAGAGAGAAATACTGAAGGCACGAAAGGGAGAAAGGAGGAAAGAGAGAAAGGGTGAGACTATGAATGGGGGAAACAATGGAAGGGGGACAGAGAAAAACAATGAAGGGACAAAAGGAAAAAAAAGAGAAATAATGAAAGGGAGAAAAGGAGAAACAAGGAAAGGGAGAGAGGGAGAAACATTGACGGTACGATGGGGAGAAACAATGAAAGAGAAACACTGAAGGCACGAATGGGAGACACGAGGAAAGGGAGATAGGGCGAAACGATGAATGGGGGAAACAATGGAAGGGGGGCAGAGAGAATCAATGAAGGGGAGAGAGGGAGAAATAATGAAGGGAAGAAAGAGAGAAAAGGAGAGAGGGAGAAATAATGAAAATGAGAAAGGGAGAAAAGGAGAAATAAGGAAAGGGGGAGACGGAGAAACATTGAAGGTACAAAAGGGAGAAATGATGAAAGAGAGAGACACTGAAAAGAGAAACAAGGAAGGGGAGAAAGGGAGAAAAGGAGAGAGGGAGAAATAATGAAAGCGAGAAAAGGAGAAACAAGGAAAGGTAGAGAGGGATAAACATTGAAGGTGCGAAAGGGAGACACAATGAAATGGAGAGGAGAAACAGTGATGACACGAAAGGGATAAATAAGGAAAGACAGGGAGAAAGGGTGAAACTATGAAAGGGAGAAGCAATGAAAGGGGGACATGGAGAAATAATGAAAGTGAGAAAGGGAGAAATAATGAAAGTGAGAAAGGGAGAAATAATGAAAGTGGGAAAGGGAGAAATAATGAAAGTGAGAAAGGGAAAAATAATGAAAGTGAGAAAGGGAGAAATAATGAAAGTGAGAAAAGGAGAAACAAGGAAAGGGAGAGATAATGGAAGAGGGACAGAGAGAAACAATGAAGGGGAGAAAGGGAGAAATAATGAAAATGAGCAAAAAGGAAAGGGAGAGAGAAACATTGCAGGTACAAAAGGGAGACACAATGGAAAGGAGAAAGGGAGAACCACTGAAGGCACGAAAGGGAGAAACAAAAAAGTTCGAATTCGTGTCCCGGATGAGGTTAGAAGCACACACTGACTGGCGAAAAGCGAGACTGTATATTTGAAATAATTACCTCCACCAGAGAGGTTACTTTTTATACTGTTGGTTATTTTGTTGGTTAGGTAGTTAGCAGGATGACTCAAAAAGTTATGAACAGATTTTTATGATGTTTTTACCTGGTTGTGTCTTAGCCCCAACTTAGGTCCCATTATTATCATCAGTACTATCATTATCATTATTATTATTTCTATTACTAGTCATTGGCATCATTACAATTATTATCATTATCATTGTCATCGTTTTTATATCATTGATATCACAGAACTGACGACATAGTGCCTCCATCGCTTCATATCCAAAGTTAAGGTTCAACATAAAACGAATCAGTGTATTTTTGATGAAAACCTTTATCTACAATAATTGAAATGCGATTCGGATCTGGTTTGATTTACGAATACCATGATTTATAAATTTACCATTGGCGTGTTATATGTATACGTACTCTATGATAAACACTCTACTACATAAAAAAAAAAAACGGTAGAAAATTATTATACGTGATTTTTCTTACTTTTTCCACAATGTTGGTTTCTCATTCGCATACAAATACCAATTATAATCTTTATTAGCGTTATCATATTTTTCATATCATAATAACTATAACCATAACTATGAAATAACTGATATTATTACTGATATTACTAATATTATTATCATTATTACTTCCGCCAAGGTTATGTTTTTGATAGTATTGATTAGTTAGTTCATTGGTTAGCAGGATAACTAAAAATTTTAGGAACACATTTTTATTAAATTTTTACCAGAGGTGTGTCTTCGCCCAACTTAAATGCCATTAATTAATGTTGGTGATCCAGGATCTTTTAAAAGGATTCATTAGCTTTGCGAGATAAGGAAACGCGGACGCCACTTGTTTGTGCAGTTCTTCGAGTGTGAATATTTCTTATTGCATCAGTGACCCTATTGCCTTGGCGGAGGTATGCGCTCTCTGAGTGCTTCTAGTCATTATTGGTATCCTTCTCATCATTATCATTTACACTACTAATAATAGTGATAATAACCATTAGTGTCAATATTGTTTATTCGTTATCATAATCACGATAATAATAATAATAATAAAAATAATGATAATGATGATAATAATAATAAAAAATAATGATAACCATTGTTATTAGTAGTCGCATCACTATTATTATCAACATCATTATATCATTATTATCAGTATCACTATCATCGTGATGGTGATGATGGAGATTATTATAACAGCAATGATGAATATGATATTGAAATGATAACCATTGATGATAACGATCTCCATAAACATGATGATAACAATAACGGTATGATAAAAGGACCAGAAATCTTGTTCATATAATTTTTCTTATTTTCATTGTTTGTCATCGCGACTATCTGTATCGGTAATATAATATAATATAATCTGTTCATTATGTTTAGTATTACTATTATTATGGCATATCTTAACTGTTTTCCTATAATCACTATTAAGATCACTAATATTACTGTTACTGACTTCATAATCACCGCAGGTTTTACAGCGAATGTTGTTTTATTATCTCTTCTATCATTATTAGTAGGCATATCGTATTTGTTTCATTGATACTGATACCTCATCAGTGTTTATTTATAGGATAATAGCAATTACAATGATAAGAAATAGGATAATATTGAAAATGCTAATGATAATAATCTTACGGTTAATATTATTAACTTTAGTCATTACAATTATCAGATATATCTTCATTGTTGCCATTCAGACAGTAATATCAGTTATGATAAATATCAATTCTAAAGTCAGACTACATTAATTGATGCTATTTCTTCTACACTGTTGAACAATCTATGTAACCAAGAAAAAATGTGTGAGATATCAGAGCAAAAAATGTGTTGGTAAACATATAATGTAGAAAATTACAAACAGGTCAGTTATACCTCAAATTACATCAACGTTTTCTATGATAGAGAACATGGCATGGGATACTCCTCTAATTAAGAACCTTATTTGACGGTACTAATGAGGTAAATAGAGTATATTAACACTAGTACTCCCATGAGAAGAGGAAATATAATCTGCATGTACTTCAACATCCTGACTGCACGTTGCTCCGTATTGGGATTTTCGGACACGAACTGAACGACATTTTTCTCTGACGCTGGAACAACCTGTGAGAATAACTGCAATTTGATTATATTCAAAAGCGTATTGTAGGTCTAATAATATTATTAATGATGTTTAGTGTATACATATTCATGTATTTATGTCTTATTCATTAGCTTATTCTTTTTCAAAAGAATCCAATTGAATTTAACAATTTTAAAATATGGTAAAACACGTTTCTCCCACTACAAAACTAAATAAAAATAAAATCATTAATGCAAATAAGTCTTTTACAAGAGAATCCGATTAAATTCAACAGACTTAAGAATATGATACATTCGGTAAAACGCAGTCCTCCCTCTACAAAAATAGAGGTAAAATCATGAAAAATAATGAAAAAAACTAAAATGAAGTGGCTCCGTACCTTTGTAACGTTCTCCTGCGCCTTCCTATGAACGACATCCACCACGGTCTGCAGGATGAGGATGGAGAAGATGAGTCCTATGGCGCCGAACATCCACATGTCGAGGGCTTTGAAGTAGGAGTTCCTCGGGAGCTGCGCTGACACCTGGTTCAGCAGGGTCGTCAGCACCAGCATGGCCGTCAGCGCGATGATCACACGGACCTAAGCAAATAATACGCATAAGCAAGCGAGAACACACACACACACACACGTACTATGTACTCCCTTATTGTTGGAGTAATTGAAAAACACGAAATGATATCAACTGAACAATTTGGTTTTACCAAATCTGTTTTTATGATAGAGTATCTGAAATATTACAAGAAAGAGGCGGCTGGGTGGATTGTGTGTACTTGGGCTTCAAAAAGGCTTTTGATAAGGTGTCTCACAGAAGACTACTATGGAAATTAGCGTACCTACATAGAGTGAAAGGCTAACTCCTCGAATAGATGAAAGACTTCATGAAAGGCAGATGAGCACAGTATTTAGAGGGAAGCATTCTACATGGCGACGAGTAACCAGCGGAGTGCCACAAGGATCGGTGTTGGCGCCGATCATGTTTATTATTCTCATCAACGATTTAGCGTCAAACATAAGCCCAGGTAGTTATCTGAATATGTTTGCAGACAACGCGAAGATGCAAAAAAGGGATGATAGACAACGTCTCATGCCAATGTCTCCAAAGGACACCGTGAACTTATTCTCGTGGAGTTGTTCTTAGAAAATAGAATTCAGCACCAATAAATGCGGAGGAAGTAAAAATCGCCCACTATTTCAATATAGATTAGGAGAGACATTATTAAACACATCTGACAGGGAAAAAGATCTTGGGATAATCATAAACAGAAGCCTTGGCCCAAATGATCATATAAATGAAGAAGGTCCATAAAATGCCAGGACTAATTGCCAACATGAAGAGGGCATTCGTGTATGTGGACGAAAATATGGTAAAGAAGATCATTACAGCAATCATAAGACCTAGTCTAGAGTACGGTGGTATGGAGTCCACACTTAAAAAAAAAAAAACGATATAGACAAATTAGGAAGAGCACAAAGAGCGGCTACAAGATTGACACTATTCTGAGAGATATGAGCTACGAAGGTAGGCTATAGAAATTAGAAATTACTACTTTGGACGAAAAAAGGAAAAGGGGGACATGATTATGCTGTTCAACTATATAACAGGAAGAGTGAAGTTGGACAAAGATGACTTTATAATCTTGAACACAAGAAGGACGAAAGGACACTACAAAAAGTTAAAAGATGTCAAGAAGTTTAGTTTCCCAAACAAAACTATGGAAACATGGAACAGTAAAAAAAAGTGTGCTTAGTTCTTCTCTCGTATTGAAACAACACACACACACATACACATACACACACACACACACACACACTCACAGAGCTTATGAAAAACGGAAAAAAATATGGATGAAAAGACCAAAACACAGAATATGCAATTCACAAATCTTTGCAAAATCTAAGTAGAATTCTGATGTAGATGTGATACCCGAATACTAATCACTTATATTGGATCATGAAATCATGCGTCATTCATTTATATATTCACTATTGATCTATTTATATTGGCTATTAAGATCCCGCAGGCAACACTATTGTGATAATCAATTGGTGATTAAGTGATTATGATAATGATTATAATTAGAACGATAGTGATCCTTTACTCCACATAACGAATAATTAAAATGAAGAGAAAGAGAGAAAAAAGAAAAGTGGATACAGAATGAACCTGCAAATTCGAGACGGGGAAGAAGGTGGTGAGGTAAGCGATGCAGACGAAGAAGGAGGACGGCGTGTAGACGGTGAGGATGGCGAACCCGTAGCGCCTCCGGAAGCGGACCACCACCTGGCGAAGAGGGCGAGAAAT
This sequence comes from Penaeus vannamei, assembly GCF_003789085.1. Lineage (NCBI taxonomy): Eukaryota > Metazoa > Arthropoda > Malacostraca > Decapoda > Penaeidae > Penaeus > Penaeus vannamei. The sequence goes on from NW_020868296.1 coordinate 57,776, forward strand.
CAGTCTGCGATTATTGTGTGAGTGTTGGTGTTTCTTTGTGTATTTATATTGTCCTTTTTTGTTTGAGTGTGTATCATATTCGGGGGTAGCGCCTTCGGAGGCGAAGTCTATAATTCAGGGATGGATTAGTATGTAAGTGTTGGTGTTTATTTCTTTGTGTATTTATGTTTATTCATTTTTATTGTGTATTTATTTTGGATTACCGCCGGGCGAAGACGTCGAGAAATCAGGGCTGGATTATTATAGGTGTTGGTGCTTATTCCTTTGTACATTTATAGTGTCCTTTTTTGTTTGTTTGTGTATTATATTTGGGGTTAGCGCCTTCGGAACTGAACCACCACCTGTTCGGAAGTGATATGAATAGTGTTTGTAGGAATGTACAATTGATATGGGTAATTGCGGTTATAATGGAAGGATTAGCAGGGGGTCTATGCATAAGTACAGTCTCCGGAAAAGTCGTGTAGGCCTATCGTGAATGAAGTTTCGAAACCATTTGTCACATTCTTTGTGTTCGAGAACGGAATTCGAAACATATTTGACAGTTTCCCTTAAACTTTATTCATCCATTTACTTTTTATTCCATCATTTACTACCCATTGACTAATCAGCTTTAACGTGAATGTATTTTTTCCAAAAAGTAGACTTATTTGACGGACGCACCTCTTTCTGGCTGTATTTAGAGTGATTTTTTTGTTCCTAAACATCGGAGGAAGAAGAAAGTGTTCGATCGTGTAACTCCATTGAGCTTGCCCCGCCCCGGCCAACTTTCCTTTCGCGTCCCATCGTATCCACCCCGGCACCACACCCAGAGAAGAGTCTGGCTCATCGGCCCCGCCGCCCCCGCCCTACGGAGTTCCAGTTTTCCTTCCCCCTCTGGCGACGCTGACCACCCCACGAGACAAAATCGTCGACAGCTCCTAACACGAAGTCACAAGCGAGCGCGCCAGAACCTGTGTAGGATCGTACGTTTTCAACAAGGCAGTTCATGCCCTTCATAGTTGTTACTTGTTCGTGGGTCTGTTATTATAATCGTTAATGATGGCCTTCTGTTTAAGAAAAACTTCAGGGTTTTTTTAAAATTAGTAGCTTCTATTCTTGTCCATCAACCTATCTCTGTTTCCTCTACCCCGGTGTAATCGCAACACACCTCTCTGTTCTCACATTTTTCGAGTTTTCTCTCCTTCCTGCTCGCCCTCCTCCCCCCCCCCCCCCTCCCCCCTTCTTCTCCCTCCTCCCCCATTCTCTCGTGTCGCCTCCCGTCTCTTATGTTTAAGATATATTTGTCAGGTTTCGGGTGTTTTTTTTTAATAGGGTTTGTGTTTGATGAAATTAGCGTGAGTGGCGTTTGTGTGCTTTGTTTTTGTTCGTCTCAACCTTCTCTCTCTCTTTCTCTTACTTTCGTTTTCTTTCTTACGTTGTAATCACCTCTCTCTCTCTCTCTCTCCTCCTCTCTCTCTCCTTTCCCTTCCCCTTCCCTCTTTTTCCCCCTCTTCCCGTTATCTTCTCCCCTCTCCCCCTCTCTCCCTCTCTCCCAATCTCTGCTTTCTCTCTCTCTCCCCCTATCGTCTCTCTCTCGTCTCCCTCTCCCCCCGAACGCCACTCTCTCTCGTCTCTCTCCCTCTCCCACACTCTCTCTTCTCTCTCTCCCTCCCCCACCCGCCCCCAACCCCCCCACTCTCTCTCTCTTCCTCTCCCCCACCTCTCTCTTCTCCCTCTCACCCGCTCCCACTCTCTCCTCACCTCTTCCCCCAACTTGCTCTCTCTCTCCCCTCTCCCGCCGGCCCCCCCGCCCCCCTCTGCTTCCCTCGTCCCTCTTCCCCCCCTCTCTCCGTCTCTCTCCCTCTCCCCGCCACTCTCTCCCTCTCCCCCAACTCTCTCTCTCTCTCTCCCTCTCCCACCACTCCTCTCTACTCTCATCCCTCTCCCCCACTCTCGCTCGTCTCTCTTGCCCTCGTCCCCCACGTCTCATCTCTCTGGCTCGATCGCCTCTCCGCCCACGTGCTCTCTCTCTCTCTCTCTCGTCCCTCGTCCCCCCAGGCTCTCTCGTCTCTCTTCTGCTCCCGTCTCCCCCACTCGTCTTCACTCCCCCGCCCCACTCTCGTCTGTCCCTTCCTCCCGCCAGCTGGCTCTCTCCGTGTCTCGTCGCCTTCTCCCCACGCTCACTCTGCTCCGCTCTCCCGCACTCGTCGTCCTCGTCTCTCTCTCCCCCACCTCTGCTCTTCCCCGGTCTCCCCCACGTGGGCTCTCTCTCGTGCTCTCTCGTCGATCCGCGTCTCCCCCCATCTCTCTCTCTGCTCTGCTCTCCCCTCTCCCCCAACTCTCTCTCTCTCTCTCTCTCTTCCTCTCCCCCACTCTCTCTCTCTCCTCTCTCTCCTCTCTCCCTCTCCCCCACTCTTCTCTCTCCCTCTCGGCCCGCTCTCCCCACTCTCTCTTCTCTCTCTCTTCCCTCTCCCCCACTCTCTCTCTTCTCTCTCTCCCTCTCTCTCCTCTCCTCCCCCACTCTCTCTCTCTTCTTCTCTCTCGCCTCTCCCCCACTCTCTCTCTCTCTCCCTCTCCCTCCCACTCACTCTCTCTTCTCTCCCTCTCTCCCCACTCTCTCTCTCTCTCTCCCTCTCCCCCACTCTCTCTCTCTCTCCCCACCTCTCTCTCTCTCTCCCTCCCCCACTCTCTCTCTCTTCTCTCTCTCCCCCACTCTCTCTCTCTCCCTCTCCCCCACTCTCTCTCTCTTCCCCTCCCCCACTCTCTCTCTCTCTCTCCCCCACTCTCTCTCTCTCTCTCCACTCTCTCTCTTCCACTCCTCTCTCCCTCTCCCTTCCAACGACCTGAGTATCGAAGGGGTAGAGCGCAAGATTGAGGCTGCAGCTGTACGTCGCCGAATATTTCCTCTTCAGCTGGATGGGGTTTTCAGCGCCCGTGAAGAAGTATACTGTGAAGGAAGAGAAACAAAACACGATCGCCCAAAAGCTGAATGTAATATTTTCACAAGTTCGGGATTTTGAAAGTCTCGATTGACCTGGAAGGGATTGCTACTGACCTTCCCTACTGTAGGTGGAGTCGCCGGATCTAGGTTCTCCCCAGCGAAGGATGCTGCCGTCGGTCTCCCCGTCGATCAGGGTGTGGGCATTTCCCTTGGCGTTGGCGAAGGATACCTGGAGCGGGTGGTTCTTTAATATATACAGTAAGTAACTGTTGCACGCCCCTAAATAGACCTTGAATAAAAACAACTGACTGCGTAAGACCTGTTGTATATTATTTGTTACTATTTTTTTTCCTCTCTTAACTTAAGTGAGAACAATATTTGTCGCAGACCCATAATTAGACTTTGGAAAATGACAACGAACTTGCAAGATTTGATATGGATCAAGCACGGTATATTCAAGTCTTCGCTGCTTTCTTTCACGTAAACAGATTGAATTCGTAATGATTGTTGGTCCCTCATTTGACTGGTATAAATCAAGTACAGTGTTTATAACTCAAATCATATTTTTTCTCGAAAACAACTTTCTAAAGAATCAACAAACTTCGGGGATCCACAGCCTGTTCAGATGATCCAAGCGGAGGCCATTGATCACGCTGTCTTCGTTCAAGTCGCTGAAGACGAGGCGGCGATCCAGCCACTGGAGCGTCACCTCGAAGTCCATCACGATCTCCATCTTGTCCGTGATGATCTCGAGGGCGAGGACGGACACGTGGAGGCTCACGGGGTAGGCGGCGTCATTCTGGGAGGACCTCGGGGGAATGTGGCGTCTGTAGCTTTCGGGGATGGTCATCAGCTCGCAGTGGTTCTCGTCGCTCTCGTCGGGGCAGTCGGCCTGGGGAATAGAGTGCCTGTGAGCGAGTGAGGGAGAGGGAGAGGGAGAGAGTGGGACAGAGGAAGAGAGAGGGAGAGAATGAGGGAAAGGGAGAGAGTGAGGGAGAGAGAGGGAGAGAATGAGGGAAAGGGAGAGAGTGAGGGAGAGGGAGAGAATGAGGGAAAGGGAGAGAGTGAGGGAGAGTGAGGGAGAGGGAGAGAGTGGGACAGAGGAAGAGTGAGTGAGAGAGAGGGAAAGGGAGAGTGAGGGGAAAGGGAGAGAGTGAGGGAGAGGAGGAGAGAGAGACACAGGGAGAGAGTGAGGAGAGGGAGAGAGTGGGATGAGTGAGAGAGTGAGGGAAGAGGGAGAGAGTGGAGAGAGGAGGGAGAGAATGAGGGAGAAGGGAAGAGGAGAGAGATGAGGGAAGAGGAGAGAGGGATGAGGAAGAGAGTGAGGGAAAGAGGGAGAGGGAGAGAATGGGAGAGGAGAGTATTCCTTTAGGTTATCTTGTGTAAAAGAAGGTGGCCTCCGGCGCGAAAGATGGAGCACTCGACACAATCACTTACCCCATTTGCCTTAGTCTGGCATATGCGGTTCCTTCACTATACTTGTGAATGCATATACTTCAGGAGTTAAGGATACAGAAGTAAAGATATACCTCATGTTCTGGAGCTGTGGTTCGCATTCTCTCTCTGTCTCTCTATCTCTCTCTCCCTCTCCACCTAACTCTCTCTCTCTCTCTCTCCCTCTCTCTCCACTCCCCCCTCTCTCTCTAAGATCGAATAACGGTGACTATAATACAATAAGAGTACTTATTTTTAGATATCACAAATAACTCTATCCAAGTGCCTTTTATTCCAAAAAAAAAAAAAAAAAAAAAAAAAAAAAAAAAATTGGTCCTAAACTCTAGAAGAGAAAAGTAATTTTATGTTATACTTCACTTTCAGTAATAATGCTAGTTCTTGGAAAATATAAGTAATTAAAAAAAAAAATACAATAAGAATGTTAGTTCCTAAAAACTGTTGTTAGACGCAGTACGTTGGTTCAATCCTAATTCAAGGATTTCAGAATAACTTCAGTGTAGTTCAACATTTATTTTCGTTACAGCCAATTCACAATAAGCATTCGAGCTGAAAACAACATTAATTTGAATATAAGGTTACCGGAATTTATGCAAAAACAAAATACAGGAGATGCAAATAAATGAATTTCGGCAATCTGTATAAAAAGAGCATCAGCCCATTGCGAAATATGAAAATCAGAATATGACAAATATTATCCTATTATTGAAAGAACTTCTAAAATCTTCGCAAGGCATTCCCATTCAAAGCAAGAGCATCATAAAATAAAAGAGGTTGGCTGTGGAGCAACTGCCATTGACATGTCACAAAACACTGCCATTGGGGAACCGCGGCGCCGAACAACAAAGTATAATAATATAAAATATACACACTGTTAACACTCACTTTGGGTAATTTTCTATATTACCTCCGCCTCTCCGATATCGACGATTTTGGTATCGTTGGATTCTCTCACTGTCCACATTGCAAATATATAGTTTTTATTGCGCGGAAACCCCCCGTTAGCGACAAACTTGGTCCCGATAGCAGGGGAGGGCATGGAAGGTTCCAGGGAAAATGCGGGGTTGAATAACATTAATAATATAACCCACAGTGAAAATAACCATGGTTATTAACATGACTTTCCAGAGGCGGAGGTAATATAGAAAATTACCCTCACTTTGTATCACAATAAGGACTACAAAGCAAAACTTCTCCATAAACCCCACTCCACGGACGTTGTCACTCAAAAAAGGATGAAAAAAGTGAATTTGGCCTCCCTTGTACAGACGGCCGTTGCCTTGCAGCGATATCGCACGCAAAGGAGTATGGGTAGTGGCGCGCAGTTTGAATGACTTTCCATCAAAGACTATCTACGAAAGACCGGAAAGTCGAGCAAAATCCTGAGTAATGCGGCGTCGGCGCAATAGATGGCGTTAGTGAGCATCTCGTGACGTCATCTCATACCGTCTGTTTATTTACATAGAAGCGCGAAAATTGGATTGGCAGTTCCGACAATGCTAGGTAAGTCTTATCCTTGCTCTGCTTGTAAAAAACAAAAAGAGAATAAACAACTTATATTTCAGATTTTTTTCCAAGGAAAAAGAAAGATTTGTAATATCTATGCTTTGTTAGATATAAGCTAAGATATGTGATGTTCAGATTGACATAAGCAAGATATAAATTGGATCACAAGAAATTATTTAGATTGGTAGTGTCAAGTCATGACGCCCGTCTAAAAAAAAAAGAGAGGCCAAAAATCTACTTAATATTATAGTTCAAGCCTTAATATACACTTTGACGTAAGCTGACGATAGATTTGAGTGAAAAAAATTGTCAGGTTGATTTTGAGTTAGATTATAGTTATCACCCAAATCAACATGTATATCAATTGAACAGTGCTCATTACTTAGTAGATCTGTATAGTAGGAACAAACAGAAATATAGAAAAAGTAAAACAAGTTCAAATTTTAACAGGATAACGACGGGTGGCATGCTTCGAGCTCCTAGCCAGAGTATACAAGGTGTAGCAGATGCATTCCAGGCAGCTCCTAGAAAAGGGGGTTAGGGGGCAGTCCCCTTATCAAAAATAAAAACCTTTTAATGAGGAAATTAATCTCAAAATCATGCGGTCACGATGCGAAGAATTGAAATAAAAATGTGTATTTCGGACATTTATTTGTAAAGGTTTTTTTATTATTCAATAAAGATATTATAAAATAAAAATAAAAATGATAATTTTCTTTAATTGATCACACTCAATTTCTATATATTGATGCATGTTTGGCAATATCACTAATGTTATGTAACTGTAGGCCGATAAGTTCATTGTGCCACGTGGTTTAATGTGTCCTGTATATGGCATGTTGTATATGCCGTATATATGCCGTGCATATATGAACTACCAATTTACAGTTGTTAATCAGCCCTAAATTGCCGAATGGGTAGCTTCGGGCTGGGAGGGGCGAAAGAATTATATGAAGAAAATAAATTTTACTACAGAGTCATGGTACGATATGAATTATATATATATATATAATTAGTAAATAAGCTATTCACAACCCCCTCTGAATATGTCTTAACTGACCAAGAACATGAGCCCGAGTGACTGAGCACACCCCACTGAGCGACGTCGGCCGTTTAGTTGGGCGTCGAGTCAACAGATGGCGCTGTTGGACGACCGGGGAGCTCACATTTTTTAGAATGCGTTAGATAGCATGTTTCCTGTCTTTCGTGTATAGTCTTCGCTTTCTATAGATACTTATCAACTATATTGGAATTTTTTTCCTTAAAAAAAAAACAAAAAGTTAAATTGTGCTGTATTCTACAACTGTATTATATGAAAAAACTTTATTATAAGAGATTCTCCGTAAA
>NW_020868296.1:82500-100000 GCF_003789085.1 Penaeus vannamei
ACTTCCTCCCTCTTGGGACTCGCACGACATCTGCTTCCTAATAAACCCGAAAGGCAGATTGAATGCCTCGAGTGCTCGCTGCCTTAAGCTCCTTTCTTTGCTTTTATATTTGCTTATTTTTTCGGTCTTTTATTAACAGTTTTTCCAATATTGTATTAAATAATACAATTCATTTGTACCTTTCGTCTTCATTTATTCATCTGGTTCTAGTGATAACTGTTTTATGTGATTTGTTGCAAATAACTTTTTCACCCAGATATCTATCTACATTTTATTTGTATAATGAATGTATATAGGGCTGTACACGAATAAAATTGTATATATCGAATTATTCTGTATTTAATGTATGATTAAAAAATAGATACAACAGGGTAATGTTTCATTTGGTTTTCCCCGTTGTTACAGTCGCCTTGAAGTAGTGATTATTTAACTAAATTCGACTAAAAACATTTTTTTCTTTTAAAATCAAGATTGTATCACGATAACGAGATACCTTGAACAGAATTCAGTGCGTTGTCCACATAACTGGCCAGGTTTCACATAAGAAATTTCATAAGTTCCGGCAGCTGTTGTCGCTAGGGAGCGGACCCGGTGTAGCAGCCAGCCTATACCCCCGACCAGAATATATATTCTGGGCCGGGGGGAGGGCTCAGGGTGGGCTGTTACTGTGGATCGCCCTCGCACGAAGAAGCCTCGCCTCCTGGGGATGCCACCCGGGGAAAAACCGCGCCAGATATTCCTCAATTACATTTACATGCAATTTTAGCAAGAAATTATTCGTTTCACGGACTCTTTTTCTCTTATTTACGGTAAAACGGGTCTTCTAATTTCCAGTTTGTTTCCGAAAAAAATATGATATAGAAGAAATCAAGGCTAAGACATGAATGAAAAATCCACTTAATAGTGTCATATATATTGTGTTTTGACAAGAAATTAGTAGTTTGAGAGCTATTGAAGGGTGTAAAGCGAAATGCTTTTTTCACAAATTGGCGAGAATGTCGCCTCCTTCCGGGCTACTTTGCGCAGTACTATAATATTTAGAACAAAAAGATATAGAGATGAACTTGTACAGAAGTCGATCTTTTATTTCTTGGTCCCCATATCTTTCTCCGTATGATGATGCACTTCTTTAGAGAAAAAGCAACAGATATGGGGGAAAGTACTCTCCAAAGGAGGCGGTTCCCCCTTAAAGAGGGATTGAACCCATCTGGCGGAGGGGAGCTCTTTCGATCTGGCTTGTGGCCCTTGGGAAGTCTTTCCGCCACATAGGAAAGCTATCATTGCTTCCCTATTTAGTTGTTTTTCGTCTAATTTGCCTGTGCTGTGATGTGGAATCTGTAATACATACAAGTATAAATATATATGTACACACACAAAACACACACACACATATACATACATGCATTTATATATATATATATATATTATATATTATATATATATATTATATATATAATATATATATATATTATAATGCATGTATGTATATGTGTGTGTGTGTTTGTGTGTGTACATATATATTATACTTGTATGTATTACAGATTCCACATCACAGCACAGGCAAAATTAGACGAAAAACAACTAATAGGGAAGCAATGATAGCTTTCCTATGTGGCGGAAAGACTTCCCAAGGGACACAAGCCAGATGAAAGAGTCCCTCCGCCAGATGGGTTCAATCCCTCTTTAAGGGGAACCGCCTCCTTTGGAGAGTACTTTCCCCCATATCTGTTGCTTTTTCTCTAAAGGTGCATCATCATACGGAGAAAGATATGGGGACCAAGAAATAAAAGATCGACTTCTGAACAAGTCATCTCTATATCTTTTTGTTCTAAATATTATTAGTACTGCAAAGTAGCCCGGAAGGAGGCGACATTCTCGCCAATTTGTGAAAAAGCATTTCGCTTTACACCCTTCATAGCTCTCAAACTACTAATTTCTGTCAAAACACAATATATATGNTCTCTATATATATATATATATATATATATATAGTACATATTCCCCCTTTTTGGGTCTATCTTTTATTTCATCTCTTATTATTTTTGTGCTTCTGTATTTTGTTTTTTGCTCTATTTACGTTAATCATATTCTCTATCAGTGTATATAGTTTTACATTGTATTTCTTTCGCATTGAGATTCTGATGACGGACACAGTTCTTGATGTCCGAAACCTTACGTAGTAAGTGAATATGCGCAGGATGGATTCCTGCTGCCCTGGCGCTCCTGCTGCTCTAGGCGATCCTTTTCTCCGCATCAGCTGTGGAGCATCAGATGTGGACCATCAGCTGTGGAACATCAATTGTGGAGCATCAATTGTGGAGCATCAGTTGTGGAGCATCAATTGTGGAGCATCAGTTGTGGAACATCAATTGTGGAGCATCAATTGTGTAACATCAGTTGTGGAGCATCAATTGTGGAGCATCAATTGTGGAGCATCAGTTGTGGAACATCAATTGTGGAGCATCAATTGTGGAGCATCAGTTGTGGAACATCAATGTGGAACATAAATTGTGTAAAATCAGTTGTGAAACATAAATTGTGTAACATCAGTTGTGGACATCAGTTGTGAACATCATTGTGGAACATCAATTGTGGAACATCAGTTGTGGAACATAAATTGTGGACCATCAGTTGTGGAACATCAATTGTGGAGCATCAGTTTTGGAACATAAATTGTGTAACATCAGTTGTGGAACATCAGTTTGGAGCATCAGTTGTGGAACATCAATTGTGGAGATTTTGTGGAATATCAATTGTGGAACATCAGTTGCGGAATATCAGTTGTGGAACATCAGTTGTGGAACATCAGTTGTGGAACATCAGTTTGGAACATCAGTTGTGGAACATCAATTGTGGAACATCAGTTGTGGAACATCAAGTGAACATCAGTTTGGAACATGAATTGTGGACCATTAACTGTGGAACATCAATTGTGGAACATCAATTGTGGAACATCAGTTGTGGAGCATCAGTTGTGGAACATCAGTTGTGGAATATCAATTGTGGAGCATCAGTCGTGGAGCATCAGTTGTGGAGCATCAGTTGTGGAACATCAATTGTGGAAAATCAATTGTGGAACATCAGACGTGAAACACAATTGTGGAACATCAGTTGTAGAACATCAATTGTGGAGCATCAGTTGTGGAACATCAGTTTTGGAACATCAATTGTGGAGCATCAGTCTAGGAGCATCAGTTGTGGAGCATCAGTTGTGGAACATCAGTTGTGGAACATCAGTTGGGAACATCAATTGTGGAACATCAGACGTGAAACATCAATTGTGGAACATCAATTGTGGAACATCAATTGTGGAGCATCAGTTGTGGAACATCAGTTGTGGAACATCAATTGGGAGCATCAGTTGTGGAACATCAGTTGTGGAACATCAATTGTGGAGCATCAGTCGTGGAGCATCAGTTGTGGAGCATCAGTTGTGGAACATCAATTGTGGAACATCAATTGTGGAACATCAGACGTGAAACACCAATTGTGGAACATCAATTGTAGAACATCAATTGTGGAGCATCAGTTGTCGAACATCAGTTTTGGAACATCAATTGTGGAGCATCAGCCGTGGAGCATCATTTGTGGAGCATCAGTTGTGGACATCAGTTGTGGAACATCAGTTGTGGAACATCAATTGTGGAACATCAGACGTGAAACACCAATTGTGGAACATCAATTGTAGAACATCAATTGTGGAGCATCAGTTGTGGAACATCAGTTTTGGAACATCAATTGTGGAGCATCTGTCGTGGACATCAGTTGTGGAACATCAGTTGTGGAACATCAATTGTGGAACATCAATTGTGGAACATCAATTGTGGAACATCAGTTTGGAGTATCAGTTGTGGAACATCAGTTGTGAACATCAATTGTGGAACATCAGTTGTGGAACACCAGTTGTGGAGCATCGGTTGTGGAACATCAATTGTGGAACATCAGTTGTGGAACATCAATTGTGGAACATCAATTGTGGAGCATCAGTCGTGGAGCATCAGTTGTGGAGCATCAGTTGTGGAACATCAGTTGTGGAACATCAGTTGTGGAACATCAATTGTGGAACATCAATTGTGGAGCATCAGTTGTGGAACATCAGTTGTGGAACATCAGTTGTGGAACATTAATTGTGGAACATCAGTTGTGGAGCATCAGTCGTGGAGCATCAGTTGTGGAGCATCAGTTGTGGAACATCAGTTGTGGAACATCAGTTGTGGAACATCAATTGTGGAACATCAGTTGTGGAGCATCAAGTGTGGAACATCAATTGTGGAACATCAATTTTGGAACATCAGTTGTGGAACATCAGTTGTGGACCATTAGTTGTGGAACATCAATTGTGGAACATCAGTTTTGGAACATCAATTGTGGAACATCAATTGTGGAACATCAGTTGTGGAATATCAGTTGTGGAACATCAGTTGTGGAACATTAATTGTGGAACATCAGTTGTGGAACCTCAGTTGTGGAACATCAGTTGTGGAACATCAATTGTGGAACATCAATTGTGGAGCATCAGTCGTGGAGCATCAGTTGTGGAGCATCAGTTGTGGAACATCAATTGTGGAGCATCAATTATGGAACATCAGTTGTGGAATATTAGTGGTGGAACATCAATTGTGGAACAACATTTTGTGGAGCATCAGTTGTGGAACATTTTGTGGGGCATCAGTTGTGGAACATCAGTTGTGGAACATCAGTTGTGGAACATCAGTTGTGGACCATCAGTTGTGGAACATCATTATGGAACATCAATTGTGGAACATCAATTGTGGAACATCAGTTGTGAAACATCAGTTGTGGAACATCAGTTGTGGACCATCAGTTGTGGAACACCATTATGGAACATCAATTGTGGAACATCATTATGGAACATCAATTGTGGAACATCAATTGTGGAACATCAGTTGTGGAACATCAGTTGTGGAACATCAATTGTGGAACATCAGTTGTGGAACATCAATTGTGGAACATCAATTGTGGAACATCAGTTGTGGAATATCAGTTGTGGAACATCAGTTGTGGAACATCAATTGGGGAACATCAGTTTTGGAACATCAGTTGTGGAACATCAGTTGTGGAACATCAATTGTGGAGCATCAGTCGTGGAGCATCACTTGTGGAACATCAATTGGGGAACATCAGTTGTGGAACATCACTTGTGGAACATCAATTGTGGAACAACATTATTTGGAGCTTCAGTTGTGGAACATCAATTGGGGAACACCAGTTGTGGAACATCAGTTGTAGAGCATCAGTTGTAGAACATCAGTTGTGGAACATCAGTTGTGGAACATAAATTGTGGACCCTCAATTGTGGAGCATCAGTTGTGGAACATCAATTGTGGAATATCAGTTGTGGAACATCAGTTGTGGAGCATCAGTTGTGGAACATCAATTGTGGAACATCAGTTGTGGAACATTAGTTGTGGAACATCAATTGTGGAACAACATTTTGTGGAGCATCAGTTGTGGAACATTTTGTGGGGCATCACTTGTGGAACATCTGTGTGGAGCATCAATTGTGGAACATTAGTTGTGGAACATCAATTGTGGAACAACATTTTGTGGAGCATCAGTTGTGGAACATTTTGTGGGGCATAAGTTTTGGAACATCCGTGTGGAGCATCAATTGTGGAACATCAGTTGTGGAACATCAATTGTGGAACATCAATTGTAGAACATCACTTGTGGACCATCAGTTGTGGACCATCAGTTTTGGACCATCAGTTGTGGAACATCAATTGTGGAACATCAATTGTGGAACATCAGTTGTGGAGCATCAGTTGTGGAACATCAATTGTGGAACATCAGTTGTGGAACATTAGTTGTGGATCATCAGTTGTGGAACATCATTATGGAGCATCAGTTGTGGAACATCAATTATCGAACATCAATTGTGGAACATCAGTTGTGGAACATCAGTTGTGGAACATCAATTGTGGAACATCAGTTGTGGAATATCAGTTGTGGAGCATCAGTTGTGGAATATCAATTGCGGAACATCAGTTGTGGAACATCAGTTTTTTATCATCAATTGTGGAACATCAGTTGTGGAACATCAATTGTGGAACATCAATTGTGGAACATCAGTTGTGGACCATCAGTTGTGGACCATCAGATGTGGACCATCAGTTGTGGAACATCAATTGTGGAACATCAATTGTGGAACATCAGTTGTGGAACATTAGTTGTGGATCATCAGTTGTGGAACATCATTATGGAGCATCAGTTGTGGAACATCAATTATCGAACATCAATTGTGGAACATCAGTTGTGGAGCATCAATTGTGGAGCATCAATTGTGGAACAATAGTTGTGGAACATCAGTTGTTTATCATCAGTTGTGGAACATCAATTGTGGAACATCAGTTGTAGAACATCAGTTGTGGAACATCATTATGGAGCATCAGTTGTGGAACTTCAATTGTGGAACATCAATTGTGGAACATCAGTTGTGGAACATCAATTGTGGAACATTAATTGTGGAGCATCAGTCGTGGAGCATCAGTTGTGGAACATCAATTGTGGAACATCAATTGTGGAACATCAGTTGTGGAACACCAATTGTGGAACATCAGTTGTGGAACATCAAGTTTGGAACATCAGTCGTGGAGCATCAGTTGTGGAGCATCAATAATGGAACATCAGTTGTGGAACATCAGTTGTGGAGCATCAGCTGTGGAGCATTAATTGTGGAGCATCAGTCGTGGAGCATCAGATGTGGAGCATCAGTTGTGGAACATCAATTGTGGAACATCAGTTGTAGAACGTCAATTGTGGAACATCATTATGGAGCATCAGTTGTGGAACATCAATTGTGGAACATCAATTGTGGAACATCAATTGTGGAACAACATTTTGTGGAGCATCTGTTGTGGAACCTCAGTTGTGGAGCATCAATTGTGGAACCTCAAATGTGGAACATCAGTTGTGGAACATGAATTGTGGAACATCAGTTGTGGAACATCAATTGTGGAGCATCAGTTGTGGAACATCAGTTGTGGAACATCAATTGTGGGCCATCAGTTGTGGAGCATCAATTGTGGAGCATCGGTTGTGGAGCGTCAGTTGTGGAACATCAGTTGTGGAACCTCAATTGTGGAACCTCAATTGTGGAACATCAGTTGTGGAACATCAATTGTGGAACATCAGTTGTGGAGCATCAATTGTGGAGCATCGGTTGTGGAGCGTCAGTTATTGAACATCAGTTGTGGAACCTCAATTGTGGAACCTCAAATGTGGAACATCAGTTGTGGAACATCAATTGTGGAACATCAATTGTGGAACATCAGTTGTGGAACATCAGTTGTGGAACATCAATTGTGGAGCATCAGTTGTGGAACATCAATTGTGGAGCATCAGTTGTGGAACATCAGTTGTGGAACATGAATTGTGGAACATGAATTGTGGAACATCAGTTGTGGAACATGAATTGTGGAACATCAGTTGTGGAACATCAATTGTGGAGCATCAGTTGTGGACCATTAGTTGTTGAACATCAATTGTGGACCATCAGTTGTGGACCATTAGTTGTGGAACATCAATTGTGGAACATCAGTTGTGGAACATCAGTTGTGGAATATCAGCTGTAGAACATCAATTGTGGAGCATCAGTCGTGGAACATCAGTTGTGGAACATCAATTGTTGAACATGAATTGTGGAACATCAGTTGTGGAACATGAATTGTGGAACATCAGTTGTGGAACATCAATTGTGGAGCATCAGTTGTGGACCATTAGTTGTGGAACATCAATTGTGAAACATCAGCTGTAGAACATCAATTGTGGACCATCAGTTGTGGAGCATCAGTTGTGGAACATCAATTGTGGAACATCAGACGTGAAACATTAATTGTGGAACATCAATTGTGGAACAACATTTTGTGGAGCATCAGTTGTGGAACATCAGTTGTGGAGCATCAGTTGTAGAACATCAGTTGTGGACCATCAGTTGTGGAACATCCATGTGGAGCATCAGTTGTGGAACATCAGTTGTGGAGCATCAATTGTGGAACATCAGTTGTGGAACATCAGTTGTGGAACATCAATTGTGGAACATCAGTTGTGGACTATCAGTTGTGGAACATCAATTGTGGAACATCAGTTGTGGAACATCAGTTGTGGAACATCAATTGTGCAACATCAGTTGTGGACCATCAGTTGTGGAACATCAATTGTGGAACATCAGTTCTGGACCATCAGTTGTGGAACATCAGTTTTGGAACATTAATTGTGGAACATCAGTTTTGGAGCATCAGTTGTGGAACATTAGTTGTGGATCATCAGTTGTGGAACATCATTATGGAGCATCAGTTGTGGAACATCAATTGTGGAACATCAATTGTGGAACATCAGTTGTGGAACATCAATTGTGGAAAATCAGTTGTGGAACATCAATTGTGGAACATCAGTTGTGGAACATCAGTTGTGGAATAATAGTTGTGGAGCATTAGTTGTGGAACATCAATTGTGGAACATCAGTTGTGGAATAATAGTTGTGCAGCATCAGTTGTGGAACATCAATTGTGGACCATCAGTTGTTGAACATCAGTTGTAGAACATCAGTTGTGGAACATCAGTTGTGGAAAATCAGTTGTGGATCATCAGTTGTGGAACCTCAATTGTGGAACATCAATTGTGGAACATCAGTTGTGGAACATCAGTTGTGGGACATCAGTTGTGGAACATCAGTTGTGGAACATCAATTGTGGAACATCAGTTGTGGAACATCAATTGTGGAACATCAGTTGTGGAACTTCAATTGTGGAGCATCAGTTGTGGAACATCAATTGTGGAGCATCAGTCGTGGAGCATCAGTTGTGGAACATCAGCTGTGGAGCATCAGTCGTCGAACATCAGTTGTGGAACATCAATTGTGGAACATCAGCTGTGGAGCATCAGTCGTCGAACATCAGTTGTGGAACATCAATTGTGGACCATCAGTTGTGGACCATTAGTTGTGGAACATCAATTGTGGAACATTAGTTGTGGAACATCAATTGTGGAACATCAATTGTGGAACATCAGTTGTGGAACATCAATTGTGGAACATCAGTTGTGGAACATCAATTGTGGAACATCAATTGTGGAACTTCAATTGTGGAACATCAAATGTGGAGCATCAATTGTGGAACATCAGTTGTGGAATATTAATTGTGGAACATCAATTGTGGAACATCAATTGTGGAACATCAGTTGTGGAACATCAGTTGTGGAACATCAGTTGTGGAAAATCAGTTGTGGAACATCAGTTGTGGAACATCAGTTGTGGAACATCAGTTGTGGAACATCAGTTGTGGAACATCAATTGTGGAACATCAGTTGTGGAACTTCAATTGTGGAGCATCAGTTGTGGAACATCAATTGTGGAGCATCAGTCGTGGAGCATCAGTTGTGGAACATCAGCTGTGGAACATCAGTCGTCGAACATCAGTTGTGGAACATCAATTGTGGACCATCAGTTGTGGACCATTAGTTGTCTAACATCAGTTGTGGAACATCAGTTGTGGAACATCAATTGTGGAACATGAATTGTGGAACATCAGTTGTGGAACATCAATTGTGGAACATCAGTTGTGGAACATCAATTGTTGAACATCAGTTGTGGAACATCAATTGTGGAACATCAAATGTGGAACATCAGTTGTGGAGCATCAACTGTGGAACATCAGTTGTGGAATATTAATTGTGGAACATCAATTGTGGAACATCAGTTGTGGAACATCAATTGTGGAACGTCAATTGTGGAACATCAGTTGTGGAACATCAATTGTGGAACATCAGTTGTGGAACATCAATTGTGGAACTTCAATTGTGGAACATCAAATGTGGAACATCAGTTGTGGAGCATCAACTGTGGAACATCAGTTGTGGAATATTAATTGTGAAACATCAATTGTGGAACATCAATTGTGGAACATCAATTGTGGAACATCAATTGTGGAACATCAATTGTGGAACATCAATTGTAGTATCCTGCCGTTATGGCCGACCAGTCTGCTGAATTCCGAAGAGACGGAGAATTAAATCTGGGCATAGAATTTCTCCAAACTTGTAAGAATTACAGTATTACAGTTTTTACAGTTCAGAGTGTTTAACCATAGGCTCACTGACGCCAAATTGTATATATTCTGGTTCTTCAAGATTCTTAATTATGAAATCGGGCAAAAGACTAAACAATTTACTTACGAAAGTGCTAAATGTCCTCTCTTACTTCAAGAATTAAGAAATCTCATTCATTGATTCTAATTACTTTTAATGTTTGTTAACGAGTAATAACGACAAAGATCTTGTTAAAACTTAAGATTAGACATTTAAGAAAATTACACAATCTTGGCTTAACTCCAGAATATGAGGTCGAAAGCAGTGAAGTAATACTTAACAATTCAAATAGAAGTTTAACTGAGGATGAAGCAAAGTTACTATATTTAAGTCATGATTTTGCTTTACCTTGTAATTCACCAACATTTGCTGACCGCCTTCTAGCCTCTGAACGTCTTTGTCATACCACAAATAACAACTCAATCTCGTACAAGATCTGAGGGGTTTCTGTGTGTAAAAAAGGGCCCCTATGTTAACCTTCATTTTTGGTTAGGGGGCCATATGACTCTCTAAAACAAGGCACTGACAAAATCGCCATGATGTATGAAATCAACGACTTCAAAAAGACCGATAAATTTGGGGGTAGGGGACACTAAATTGGAGCTAGCTCAGCAAGTTGGGCATATTTTCCAACCTAACAACTCTTAAAATAAAGGTATTAGGTTCAGCTGTAAGATGAAATAATTGAATATCTGATTGGTTAGATGAGGTCATCAGAGGTCAAACTATAATTCTCTTAAAACAAATCATGAAATTAAACTGGGATGACTTCACAATAAGAAAAATATAGGATATAAAGGATTTAAGAATCCTAAAATCAATGCAACTAAAACCTGACATAAACAACAATGAAAGGTCAGGTACTCTGTATACGCTGAAATAATTTGCACAGTTACCCCACCCCCCCTAATCCACCCACACACTCCCTCACTCACAGGCGCCACCTACAACGGCCATCCAAGCATTCAAACTTTCGTACTGTGTGTACACACACACACACACACACACACACACACACACACACACCACACACACACACACAACACACACCACACACACACACACATATATATATATATATATATATATATATATATATATATATATATATATATATACATATATAATTTGGATTCCTCCGTGTATATTTAGATATCCTCTGAACTCCATGATAACAATATTTGGTCTAACTCATAACTTAATACAGTTATCTAGAGAAAAGTGGGGAAATATATTACCCATGTTTTGGGGGAAGAAGTTTACCCACACTGGGTAATAAATTTCTATGCAAAATTAGTGCCCCAAATTGTAAAAAAAGAAAAAAAATACCCCATACCCTGGGCAAGATATTTGCTCAAAAATAAAAGTTTTCCAACATCTTATTCGTAGTCTAGAAATTGTGATAAACACAAATAAGAAACTGACTCTTCATAAGTAATTAACCATGTATGCTATATTTTCTTTTCACTTATAGGCTGTACACACACACACACACACACACACACACACACACACACACACACACACACACACACACACACACACACACATACACACACATATATATTATATATATATATATATATATATATATATATATAATATATTATATAATATATACATTGATGTATATATAATATATTATATATATATATATATATATATATATATAATATATATTTATATATATATTATATATATATAAAATATATATTATATATATATAATAATATATAAATAAATAATAAATAGATATATATATAAATATATATATATATATATATATATATATATATACATATATACATACATATATATATATATAATATATATATATAATATTATTATATATATATAAATAGAAAAAAATATATATAAATAAATAAATAAATAATATATATATATAAATATATACATATACATACAAACATACATATAATATATATATATATATATAATATATATATATATATATATATATATATATATACATATATATATATATATATATATACATATATATATATATATATATATATATATATATATATATATATAATATATATATACATGTGTGTATATACATACATATATAATAATATATATATATATATATATATATATATTATATATATTATATATTATATATATATCAATGATGCTATTTACTGTATATCACAAATGCTATTCAGTTTCAGTTACTTACTCATGAATACATTCTGAAAACGTGATTTGCCTTTAAATTATCAAATTTGTAGGCACCATTCTTCTGCAAGTCAGGAGAACAAGGCCCCATGAAGAAGTACTCTACGTCTACCATGTGTTTTTCCTCTGCAAGAAGCCACTGCCATGTTATCTTGCGGTGTAGAAATGTCATTTCAACTTTGTTTATTGGTAGTTCATCATCAATACTGTACACTTTCGTTTCTTTGGTTCAGTATAAATCATAGAAAATTTATTTGTTGACAGAATCATTATCACCTTTCACTGATGGTGCTACATCTCGTTCTTTAGTTGATCCTGACACCTACATCTGTTTCTGCAGTAGCCTCGTCTCCACTTTCATTGTCACTCGGCAGGATCATGTCCAAACTCACATCCAGAGATTAACCACTAGAATCTCCTGAAAAATGGCTCACACCTGATATGCTGAATAAATCATCAGTATCATCAACAGCTTGCCTTTTTCCCCTTTTCAGAGCTTTGGCCTTCTTTTTCTTGTTGTTTCTTCTCTGCTTTTTGTTTCTTCTTCTTTTTCCTTCAGTACATTCTCTACTTCCTCAATGCAGCTCATTACTTCCTCGTGTGTTAGAACTGTAGCCCCTTTTCCAAATACTCTGCGACCACCAGGTATCTTGGTTGTCGGTCCGATATGATCTGTTCCGTGGACTTCATGGTTTATTTGGTTTGTGCCAATTGACTCTACAAGCTCTTGAAAACTGTGAAGGTGTAAACAGCATGAATGGCTATGACACACCTATGATGATTTTCAGATGGAATTGTGTTGTCCAACACTATAGATTAGCATGAAGAGGGATTCACTACATTAGGTAAAGGTGTACTTGTTCTCATGAGGGGTCTACTATGTCTAGCGTTCGAGATACTTGGCATGATGTCCAATTCTGCATCCTTTTGTTGAGAAGGTGATACAATAGGAATGCTTTCCTCATTCATAGGTTTACCAGCAAGGATTCACCGATTGTACGCTTCCACCTTTGACCTGTTGAGCCGTGATTCATCAAAATAAATGATGAAAGGATCACTTTCCCTTTCCTTTCTATCTATTTGCACATTTTCAGTCGTAATTCGTGGCGTTACATGAAGTATGGGCCCATTCATTTTCTTCAACAATTATTTAACACGGATGAAAAGTTCTTCCCTAAGTATGGGGGCAAAAATTCTACTAGCTGGATAAAAACAATTGCCGCGAATTTCTTGGGGTATATATATATATATATATATATATATATATATATATATATATATATATATATATGTATATTTATATATATATATATGTATATATTACATATATAAACGTATATATATATATATATATATATAATATATATATATATATAATATATTATAATATATAATATATTATATATATATATATATATATAATATATATATATATATATATATATATATATATATATATAATATATATATTACATATGTTCGACACGTCTGTGGCAAGGTTACAGATGTATCTACTGGCAGCCTCTATCTTTACCGTAGAGTTATATGTCATCCTTGCAGCATTCAAAATTAATATAAACCATTCTGTTGTAATATCGTGCGACTCTCGTAGTAAGCAATCAAGGGCTTTAAGTCATCACATACTGTGGTAAAGGAGGCTCGAGATTGGCCTGCAGTGAAGGCAGCACGTAAGAAGATTACTCTGTGTTGGGTGCCAGGGCATGTTGGTATCCACAGGAATGATCGAGCTGATTGGAGGGCCAAAGCTGCTGCCGATCTGCCCTGTGATGTTCGTTTGTCTCTCCCGCACACCGACTTGAAACCCAGCATCAGAAGTTGTCCCCGTGATAAATGGAGGGAGCAATGAAGGCATACCCTCTAAAAGCAAACTACGAGAGATTAGAGATGATCTTGGCAGTTGGGCGTCCATCCCAACCGACAAGTCGAAGTCGTGTTATCAAGGCTGAGAATCGGATACACAAGATTGACTCATGGGCCGATGGTGGCTAGAAGAGAAGTACGTTGTGAGGGATGCCAAGAGTTATTATCGGTTGCACTGTTGTGGAAAGATGTGCAGCATCCCCAGACCAAAGGCATAAATACTTGTCTAACCCTTATTCACTGAAAAGTGTATTGGGAGAGGATTCCTACAGGAATTGAACTATGCATGATATTTATCCATTTTATACTTTTGAACCATAATATCTGTTAACAAAATCTAATTATGCATAATATTTTTTAGATAATTTTATACCTTTAAAGCACGAAATTTACCTTTAGCAGGATATTTATTGCTATCTATTTTTACTTACAAGACGTTATTACATCATAGATTTTTAAAGCGTTTAAATCACATGAACTTTTTAATCCCACACGGTATTCGCCGCTAATGACAGCTATTGACATGGCAGGTGATTTTAGATAATGTCAGTCATCCCGATTTCCTTGTTTTATTCAAAAGAGTAATAATAATAATGATCAATTTAATTCCATTTGTTATAACGGTCTCTATTTTGTTTCTAATTACCCCCTGCAATGGCAGGGGTTATCTTCCACTGCCGACGTGGGACTTGATCGCGGGTCAGCAAGATTGCTAGACGTGAGCGCTGTGCCACACAGCATAATAGAAAAAGATTTTTCTTAAATGTGGAAAATTCTCGTAGTAAAGGGAACTTACTTTGTCCTTCTGATGTATGGGTCAGGTCATTCTCAGCATCAATGTCATTATTATTGCATCTATTTCTATTATCATATTATCATTCTTATTAATACAAATATCATCATTATTACTGTTGAGGTATAGTTAATGATAGCTTCCCTCCATTTTCTAATTCTCAAATATGGCAGACTATTGACCATATACACAGTGCTATTCAAATTTGCAAACAGAAATTTCCCTTTTGGATAATGGCTCATGTTTTTAGACCGGCAAATAGTAAAACAATTAAAGGTAATTTTGATAATGATTATAGCTAGGGCAACCACTTTTTCTATAATCCCTAAGGTAAGTACTCTTGACATTATTATTATTTTTTTAGATAAGCTTTGACACAGTTAGGCCTAGGAGACACAATAATTTCAGCTTAAGTATTAGTGCTCGTTACTCATGCATACATATGATACAGTTATGTATACATGCAAGTTTGTATATATAGTTATTTTTGTGTATGTGATAAAGATAGGAATATAATGCTACTTTGACATTTTTTACCATTTATTGTAATAGAGAAGTGAATCATACAATGGCAATAAATGCTGCTCATGGTATGGTTATCTTCAGTCATGTGCACGGTCCAAAACCCCATAAAGAATAATTAAGACGTGAAGAATAACGTTTAAATCTTCACCTACTAGTTAACAAAAGATGTACGAGCGCGATGTTGCTCCTTGCTGTAACAGGCACTTTCATCCTGCATGCAGTACTCAGGTTGGAGAGGGTCAGCTCGAATACCACGGGAGACCATCCTTGTACGTTGAATATTGAGTCTCTTTTGAGTAAAGCCAGCATCAAGGAAGGAACTGTCGGTAGGGTCAGTCCAAAGCCTCTCGGCAAAGGCGGAGAGCCGAGGCCAGATTTTAGACTGGAGACCATTGTTGTCGACTTCATGACTCTGAAGGGTTGCTTCTCCTCCAAGGACAAGGTCCCTTAGCTTACTGGATTGCTGGTTGTCAACAAGGTCAGACCGAGCATTGCTGATTCCTTGATCAGAGAGAATATCAAGAGGACTGTTACGGTAGAAGCTTTCCCATGTGGGTGTTTCTTGAGGGCAGTCATTAGCCTTCTCACCTATCCAGGAACTGGTTACGCAGTCTAAATTCCACTGGTCTTGATTGGAGAAAATTACTTTGTATCCATTGTTGATATAGTCAGCTATTGCGGTATCAGCAGCATTTTCATTTAGCTGGATAATGTATGCATCTTTGTTGACGTAGTTGCGAGCAAACGAGGAGGAATGAATAATGGGTGTGACTTGGCGTCCCTGAGCGGCTTCCTGGAGGCTGTTGAAAGCACTGCTCTGGTAGGTGTTCCACAGCTCAAAATACTCGCGGCTTGTGGATTCACGCTTGTTTTGGGAGAGATACTGCTGGATCTCCTCAGAAGACTGCCAGCACTTGAAACTTACCTGGGAAATGAAAGAAATGTAAATAATGCGAAAAAATTATCATTACTGAGATTAAGACACCAGTAAAAGCATGGGGATATCTCAGTAGTAATTCGATACTCACATCGTCACCGCCCATGTGCACCATCTCAGGGTCAAAGTAATCCATGAGGTCGCGGTACAGCTCGCCAAGGATCGGGTAGACCTCTGGGTTGATTGGGTTGATCTGTCCTGATGGAGGCTCCTTGCTCAGCTCAAACCATGGCTCATTCTTCAAAGAAAGCGTTATTTCTGATAATTTACTGATCAGAAAAATAGTATGTGTAACATAACACATCCACCACACGCAGATAAATGCCGACAAAGCAACAGGACAAAAATTACTCCTTACCGAGTCTGTGCAGAGAGCTAGCTTGCCCTTGCCCTCCTTTTGGGCCCACTGCCAGCCAGCAGCGTTATGTGCAGGTCCGCCTATCTCGGGGATCACAGAGATACCACGGAGCTACGGAGAACCAGAGGCCAATTAGACAGAAAACAGGTCCACCTGTCCATTTGATTTAGGGCAAACAATACTTTCAGAGTAAATCTTCTCTCGTGGAAGTACTGATCCTTGGGTACCTAAATCCTAAGCATCTCTCATTGTGTAGTCATATATTAATTCAATATGAGAAAATAAAATGCCCATAAATCTTACGTTGGCATATTCGACGATTTCTCTGATATCCTCAGGATAGTACACCTTTCTAGCGTCATAGGCGCCATAGTAATGTCATCTTTGGAACACGGTTAGAGTACATCGGGAAGGAGGCGGCGTCGTTGATGTGCCAGTGGAAGTAGTTCATCTTGTTGTAAGCCATAGAGTCAAGGAGTTTTCATGAGGTTCTTCCTTGGGGTAGAAATTGCGACCAGTGCCAGCATGAACCCACGATACCTGCGGAAACCAACAACCTTTACTCCTGCAATCCACATCATCTATAGCAGAGTAAGGTGCTGGTTTTAGCATTGATTGTTTAATAAATAGTTGAGGAAAGGGAGTCCTTTACCTGAAGCTCGGAGCATCTTGAATCTGAGCATCACGGCGACTTGCA
>NW_020868296.1:112770-122770 GCF_003789085.1 Penaeus vannamei
GGAGGCGAGGGCGGGTGGTGGTGGGGGTGGGAGAAGGAGGAGGGGAGAGAGGGAGGAGGGTGGATGGGGGAGAGGGAGTTGGGAAGAGGTGGAGGGGTAGGAGGTGGAGGGGGGAGAAAGAGGAGGGGAGAGGAGGAGGTTGGAGGGGAGGAAGGAGGGTTGGTTTTACGGAGGCGGGACGGGGTGGGGTGGGGGGAAAGAGAGGAGGGTTGGTAGGGGAGAGGAGAGAGGAGGTGGAGGGGGGGAGAAAGGAGGAGGGGGAGAGGAGGGTGGTGGGGGAGGGAGGAAGGGTGGTTTACGGAGGCGAGGCCGGGCTGGGGTGGGGGGGGTGGGAGGGTTGGAAGGGAAAGAGGAAGGAGGTAGGGGAGGGGGAAGGAGGAGGGTGGGGGGTCGGTAGGGGAGAGGAGAGAGGAGGGTGGTGGGGAAGGAGGAAGGGAAAAGGAAGAAGGGAGGGGGGTAGTTTACAGAGGCGATGCCGGGTGTCGTGGGGTGGTGGTGGGGGGATCGGTAGGGGGATGAGGGAGGAGGGTGGAGGGTGGAGGGGAAGAAAGGGAGTGGTGAGGGAGGAGGGTAGGAGGGGGAGGGGGAGGGGAGGGGGAAGGGACGGGGGTGGTTTACGGAGGCGATGCCGGGATGGGGGTGGGGGTCGGTAGGGGAAAGAGGGAGGAGGGTGGAGGGGGAAGGAGGGGGGAGAGGGAGGAGGGAGGGGCTGAAGGAGGGAAGGGAGGAAGGGAGGAGGGGAGGAACGGGAGCAGGTGAGGGGATAGAGAGAGGAGGAGAGGGAGGGGGAGAGGGAGGAGGGAGAGGGCAGGGAGAGAGAGAGGAAGGCTAGATAGGGAGAGGGGGAGAGGGGGAAAGGGGGAGAGAGAGGGTGGAAAGGGAGAGAGGGAGAGGGGCGGACAGAAAGAGGGGACAGGAGGAGAGGGGAGAAGGGGGGGGGAAAGAGAGAGGCGACCGGCGGAGGGGGATAGGTAGACAAGAGAGAGCAAGAGAAAAGGTAGAGAGAGGGTACAGGGGCAGAGGGGATAAAAAGGGAGGACAAGGAGGACGGGGCAAAAAGATGGAGGTAAAAAGAGGGAGCAAGAGGAAGAGAGGGGAGAAGAGAGACGGGGTGGGGGTGGGGGTGGAGAATGGACTTGCTTGTGGGCGTCTTGAATAGACGGAGAGGAGATTTTTCTGTCGTGTTTTTTGCTCTCTCTCACTATTTTCTCCCTCCACATACCCATACTGACACACTCAAACATATATACACATACATACACACACAAACACACACATACACACAAACTAAAATAAATAAATGACTCACCAGTCAACACAAGGAATGAAATCCCCCCAAAAGAATATGTTTAATATCCAAGTACAAAAATGAAAAAGAAAAAAAATAAAGAAGAAAAGAGAGAAAGAAAGAAAGAAAAAAAAAACAGAAAGGACAAAGGGAAACGTGTCATATAGTCCTAACGATCGAATCAGAACTACGACTACGAGATCTGAAGGGAAGTTTCCAGAGAACTTTTTTTTTTTTTTTTTTTGTTTTTTGTTTCTATTTTCTTTTGAAGTGTCGGCCCCTATATCTCCCCCCCCCCCCTCTGTGTCTCTGTCTTTCTCTATCTGTTTCTGTCTTTCTCTCTTTCTCACCCATTCTCTCTCTCTCTCTGTCTCTGTCTCTGTCTCTCTCCCTCTCTTAATTTACTGCCCAGCCATCTCTATCTCTCTTTGTCACTCTTCGTCTTCTTCTCCCATTGTAACCCCCCCCCCCTCTTTCTTTCTTTCTTCTCTCTACTCTTTCTTTCTCTCTCTCTCTCTCTTTCTGTCTGTCTTTTCTCATCTCCCTTCCTTCCTTCCCTCTTCTTCCCCCCGCTCTCCTCTCTCTCTCTCTCTTATTCTCATTCTTCCCTTCCTTCCCTCCTCTTCTCCCCCCCTCCTTCTCTCTCTCTCTCTTCTCTCTCTGTCTCTTATTCTCATTCTCCCTTCCTCCCCTCCCTCTTCTCCCACCCACTCTCTCTCTCTCTCTCTCCTCTCTCTCTCTTCCTCTCTTCTCTCTCTCTCTCTCTCTCTCTCTCTCTCCTCTCTCTCTCTCTCTCTCTCTCTCTCTCTCTCTCTCTCTCTCTCTCTCTCTCTCTCTCTCTCCCTCTCTCTCTCTCTCTCTCTCTCTCTCTCCCTCTCTCTTTCTCTCTCTCTCTCTCTCTCTCTCTCTCTCTCTCTCTCTCTCTCTCTCTCTCTTCTCTCTCTCCTCTCTCTCTCTCTCTCTCTCTCTCTCTCTCCCTCTCTCTCTCTCTCTCTCTCTCTTCTCTCTCCTCTCTCTCTCTCTCTCTTCTCTCTCTCTCTCTCTCTCTCTCTCTCTCTCTTCTCTCTCTCCCTCTCTCTCTCTCTCTCTCTCTCTCTCTCTCTCTCTCTCTCTCTCTCTCTCTCTCTCTCTCTCTCTCTCTCTCTCTCTCCTTCTCTCTCTCTCTCTCTCTCTCTCTCTCTCTCTCTCTCTCCTCTCTCTCCTCTCTCTCTCTCTCTCTCTCTCTCTCTCTCTCTCTCTCTCTCTCTCTCTCTCTCTCTCTCTCTCTCTCTCTCTCTCTCTCTCTCTCTCACACTCTCGGCCATTCATCCTCCTTTGCACAAACTCCCATGAAAGCTGCAGCCGAAATATCCTGCCTGGCCTCCCCATTCTGTCTGGTTTGGACAAGTTGGAAATAGTACTCCATTCAGTCTGAAGTACGGAGATCTGTTGTGAAAAATTATGCTTGCTTTCTGAATGCGAAAGGAGGAGGAAACAGGAGGCAAGATAATAATAACATGAAAAGGGATAATATTGATCACTATAATGATGATAATAACAAGAAGGATAATAACAATATTAATAACAACACCCAGAAATTATAAACCAGCAACAAAAACAATAATGATAATGATAGTTATAATTATGACTGATGATGATGTTACGATAAAGATTAGGATGATGATAATAAATACAATAAAGATTATAGCGTAAATAAATAAAACTAATAATGATAATAATAATAATAGCATATGATAAATACAGAACAGAAAAAAGGCAAAAATGTCAACAGGAACGAGTGGGTCCGTCTGACGTGATTTACATCCGGGTTCCAAAACACACCCGCCAGTCTCAGCCGCCCACAGAAATCAGCCAATAACTCACAGACTTGAATGGATAAGGTGCCTCCCCCCCTCTCTATGCCTCCCCTCTCCCCATTCCTTCCTTCCCATGCCACTCCTAACCCTACCCCCCCACTTCCTCTACCTCCTCCCCCTTCACGTACCCAAAGCCCTTCCCCTCAACTCTCCCTCACCCTCTCCCCCCCCCTTTACCCCGCCTCCAACACCCCCACCCTCTCCCCGATATTCGTTCCCAGTCAGTTTGATTGATGGATGGCGGGGTGACAGACAAACGCGACAGAAAGAGAGGTGGAAAGGGAATAGAAAATATGACGCACATACATATAGGCATATAAAAATACATATGCATATACATACATACATACATACATACATACATACATATATATATATATATATATATATATATATATATATATATATATATATATATATATATATATATATATATATATATATATATATATATTATATATATGTATGTGTGTGTGTGTGTGTGTGTGTGTGTGTGTGTGTGTGTGTGTGTGTGTGTGTGTGTGTGTGTGTGTGTGTATAATGCTTAGCATATCCTATCTATCTATCTATTACAAAAAGGGAAATACGGAAAGACCAGAAAAAAAAAACGAAAAGAAGAGTGAGACAGTCAGACAAACAAACCAGAAAGGAAGGAAATAATAACAAGAAAAGACAACACAAAAAAAGCCAACGACCCTGAAGAGGTTTCGTAGGAGATAAAAGCCGGAGAGGAAAGCAGACTGAAAGCTTTTGCTGTTCACTCAAGCACTCGAGGAAAAAGGGGAAAAAATCCAAAGCTTCTGAAGATATGAGAGTAGCGCCACTCGGACCGCCTTCCGCCCCGGCGCCCGCGATTCGGGTCTCTCGCGGGCGGCCTCGGGGC
Source organism: Penaeus vannamei (assembly GCF_003789085.1). NCBI lineage: Eukaryota > Metazoa > Arthropoda > Malacostraca > Decapoda > Penaeidae > Penaeus > Penaeus vannamei. The sequence goes on from NW_020868296.1 coordinate 116,798, forward strand.
TGGACGCGCCGATCGGGAGCGGGGAGAAGGCAGGTCGTGCGCGGGTCGAAGGGGGTTGTTTGGCGGCCATTTGGCAAACGTTCGCTAAATTAGGATATCTTCGTTTTGTCTTTTTAAACGAGGTAGTACACGTAAGTTTTTCTTTCTACTTCTTCCTTCCCTCTTCTTTTTAGCATCTCCCCGCTGCGTTAAGTATATAGGATAAAATACCATGATTAAGTATTAAAAAAAAGTAATTTGCGAAATCGACATTCTGCACTCGGTCTCATAGCAGTGGCGGTAATCTATAAATGTCCCCCGATGATAAACGTCACATATGTAGAGGAATTGGAATTATTATTATTATTATTTTTGTTTACATATCCGAACACGTTACGTCATCCTTAGCTGAAGTGCAATGCGTGTGACGGTGCTCTTGATACTTCTGGTATTTACGCCATTACGTGTGTTTTTCGTAGGCTGGAGAATCAAATACGTGTTTTATTCACTTATTCAATGACGGTAATCAGCTTAACTGGGAAGACGCTATATCTTTTTATAAATGGGTGAACATACGAAAGACAAATGCTTGGAGCTTTGCAAATCAGAAAATTGCCGAATATCAGCTGATTTACAGGTCAAGTGAGGTTTGGATGACCTTACATTGTCGTTAGTAAGCAAAGCCTTCCCTAGATTCCTTGACCTTGACCTCTCCTGGAACCCGATTCGGCACTTATTGTTTGACTAAAACTATATAATCTTGCCAGAATTCTCTTTGTGTTTCCATTTCAGTTCTCTGTTCGTCTGATGAGGAACTCTTGACACTTTGAAACGTCACGATTCAATTCAGTGTCTTATTGCGACTTTTTTCCCATTTAATTTATTTTTGTACATGTTACTGCATTTGTGTTCACACACACACAGACACACAGACACACACAGACACACACACACACACACACACACACACACACACACACACACACACACCACACACATACACACACAGGCACACACACACACAGACACACATACACACACAGGCACACACACACACATATATATGTACACACGCATATCTTTCCATAAAGCCGCCTCCCTTCCTACAGCAGCCTTCCCGCGACCCGACGCGGCCTCGCGGCGGCAGCGGGTCGGCCTCCACCAATCTCGCCGTGACCTTGAGTCGGCCTCATTATGTCCTTCCCTCGTAAGCCATTGGTTGTGTATTGATTCATAATTGATATGCCTCCCGCCGTTGTTCAGACACCTACGCATACTGCTGTTCACCGCTCACACACGTTCATCTTTTATGGATCTGTTCTCCGTTTATTCATTTATCTTTTATGATTTGTTCTTCGTAAGCTCATTTAGCCTTTATGATTCTGTTCCCCGTATATCCATCCAGTTTTAATGAGTTATTCTTCGTATATTAATTTATCTTTCATGAATCTGTTCTCCGAATCTCGACGTTTCTGAACAATCATTTATCCTTTATGATTAATTCATTATTCAAATGACTTTTACTTATCTAACTGCATGCTAGATTCTATATTTATACACACCAATGCAATCCGATAATAAAGTCATTGATAAATAACACATCCTTTGATTAATTATCGTGTATAATTAACAAAATTCTCGCAAATCAATTTTACTCCCATCATCTTTACCACAACCCCTCCCACCTGAAAAGCAAACCAAAGCAAAATTTCCACCCCACCCCACAAACACCCATTTTATATTAGTCCGACCTGGAAACCTTAAGGGGCCACTTGACAGAAAACGAGGAACCAAGTAGCGTGTTTCTGATCGATCTCTCGCTTTTGTTTTGGTCCGTCAAGATGCTGGGGCCGAGATGATGGCGATATGCTGTTGAGGTAAACTCCCTGGGCTGGACTTTTCTTAGGTTTTCACACACTGACTTCTGGGCGGGGCATGTGGTTGTTTGTTATTGAATGGTTTGCTATTATTTTCTCTGAAGAGGGAGGGCTTTATCGAATGTAAAGAACAAGAAAAAACGATGGTCATGGTAACACTAATGGTGATGAATATGATAATAACAATGACGATGATATCATTTATAACAATGACGATGATAACAGTAATGATCATGATACCAATAACAACAGTAATGATAAGAATGAGCACATTGTTAACATCTATGATGTCAATGAATATAATCTGTTAACACAACTGCTTTCATTTTCTATTCTATCCACCCCCCACCCCCCCTCAAAAAAAAAAAAAAAAAAAAGAAATCTGCTTGCAACTGCTGCGCTAGAGGTACGATATGCATGTTTTAGCTAAATATTGATGGGAAGATGACCGTGCCTCGTTCGTTATACCAAGGGAAATTATACTTTTGTCTGTATGTATGCATATTTTCTGGATATCGGTAAGTGAGACAATACGTCATCGATTTATCATCTTGAGATTGTGTGCATAGTCCCAAAGTCACCACCAAAGTTCGTGATAAGATAAAGTTATATTTCTGTATGTATTTGCGCATATTTGGTTATATCAGTAAATGGTATTAGGACGGTGAAAATAAAGAGAGGGGGGGGAGGTCCAAAGTGAAATAATGATAATAATCACAAAAGTAAAATAATAGTATTATCCATCATTCATTTTTTTAGCCCACTGAATTGCATTGCATATCTACATTGCAGAAAATTGATAAACTATAATTAAAAAAAAAATCCTTAAAACTAATAATGAAAAACTGCTCACATACCTGAGTGGGATTAGATATCAAATAAAGTCATTGCCTTAATCAAATAAATAATATCGACCCATAATTCATGCAATTGCGACCACATTCCTAAAGCCACCGGTTCGGAATAACCCGAGCTGACCTTACTCGCTGCGAGGTCAAATAAATCTTTTCCTGCGAGAGGCGAGAATAGCTATGCAAATTTTTGGAAATATTATAACGATTATTGGGCATCATAACAACGGAATTTTTTTTTAAGGCGCTTTCCGATAATCTTATTAATATCACAGGGCTTTGGGGATAAACGAATCTTTATTTTGGTTTCTTTTTAATCTAAGTTGGTTCGAGAAGGATATGGGAGAGAGGATAAGGTGTGTATATCTGTGTGTGTGTACGTGATGTGTGTGTGTGTGTGTGTGTGTGTGTGTGTGTGTGTGTGTGTGTGTGTGTGTGTGTGTGTGTGTGTGTGTGTGTGTGTGTGTGTGTGTGTGTGTGTGTGTGTGTGTGTGTGTGTGTGTGTGTGTGTGTGTGTGTGTGTGTGTGTGTGTGTGTGTGTGTACATGTTAAGAGTATGTTCATAGTCATAAGTAAAAGTTTGCTTCTAAGTATACGCCTTCTAAAGTTTATCCGACCAGTGGTATGTATTTATGCTCATTTGAAAATTTAATCTGAACTTAAGTGCGCGAGTTTTATTGCCTGTAAATATATGATTGTACTTACAGTATAGAAAAAAAGTCGTGAACCTTGAATGGATTCTGGAACACTCTTAGCCTCCCCAACAAGTTACATTATTTGTTATTCAAAACAGAATGCGACTTTTTTATCGGAGTTTTGTACGTGACTATAAATGACTTTTGAACTGGACTCTACGTATATGAATATCTGTGAGGGAAATAAGACTGTAAGGGTCACATTTGATCGGACATCCGCAAATAAGAAAAGTTTTCATTCCTTAAAGGCCATTCAAAAGTGTGCGCATGGAGGGGGCGGGGGAGGGGGGAGGGGGAGGGTGTGGAAGGTACAATACGTAAGTGTGCAAAAGTACTCCTTGAGGAGGCGGAGGGAGGCGGGGGAGGCGGAGGGAGGCGGAGGGAGGCGGGGGAGGCGGGGGAGGCGGAGGGAGGCGGGGGAGGCGGAGGCGAGGGAGGCGGGGAGGCGGAGAGAGGCGGGGAGGGGGGAGGCGGAGGGAGGCGGAAGGAGCCGGAGGGAGCCGGAGGGAGGCGGAGGGAGGCGGGGAAGGAGGGGAAGGCACGTGTGGAGGGGGTCTTTTCCCGGCAGACCCAGAGCCACGCACTGTCTCTCGGCTTTCGAGAACGGCGACGACGCACGACAGAGGGAGATAATGGGAGGAGGAGGAGGAGGCAGAGGTGGATAATGCAGGGATAAAGGATAAGAAGGTGTATAGAAAGAAGGAAAGAGAGAGTGAGGGAGCATGTGGATATTGGTGAAGGAACTCATCTTTTCCCCCTCTTTCCGTTCCTTTATCTCGCTATTCGGAATAAGGGAAATAGAGGAAAGATATAAACTGACTGACTAATGAAATTAAGATTTTTTTTTCACTCAATTTCTTTATGAGACAAAGGCAGATTATGGAAGAAAATGAGAAAAAAAAGAATCAAAGAAAGATTGAAGACACGAAGGAGACAAAGGGAGAGACGGATAAACAGACAATAGCAGAAAAATAGGTGAAGTGAGAGATATATTCTTTATTATGCATTTTTATCTATTCTTTTTCAGTCAATGCGAAATGAAAGTAATATATTCACACTAAAACAGACCTTGTTAAGTAAAACATGAATTAAAAAAAAAGATGGAGCCTAAACAAGTTTATTTCAGTGATACCTTTATTCTAATACTTCATTTCCCCTTTTTTATATTACGTACATCTGTGCTACCTATACTTCTTGCAAATGTAATGATATAAATCTAATGTAATTGTCAGCTTATTCGCTGGACCATTAAGTTATCATCATCAGTATAATGCTAATAACCAGGACCTTTTCCCTGATTACGTAAATTTTCGTATTTTTGAAAACTTGAATTCGATATTTTCTCTCCTGCATTATTCAGCACTTTTTAAGCTTTAAAGAATGTCTGGATTAAAAGTTAATTGTCATAGCGTGACTCAGATGACAGGTTACTCACGTGACATTAAAAAGCTTTTTATCACTTTCTTCTTTTTGCTTTAAGTCATTGCTACTGGTCATCTTTTTTATCATTCTGTTATTCAACGTTAATAAAATAGAAAGAAAATCAAGGTCTCTCTGTAGGTCGTAATAAAAACTCCAAAAGCCGGAGTGTTAACGATCGATATATTATTTTTATGTATAAGTGTTATATAACGTAGAAATCGGCGAGTTTTCCATCAATATATCGCGTGATATACACATATTTACACTCACGCGGGCAATACATCCATAAAAAAACTGACCAACACTCACCCACGCACATATACATACACACACACACAGAACAACACAACAACAAACAAGACAACACAACACACAAACGAAGAACAACACAAACACACAAACGAAGAACAACACAAGCACACTCACACAAACCACAAGGAAAGAACAAAAATAACAACAATAACATCAACGACACATCCACATACCTGTGCAACCCTAAGCATACATAATGATAGGCACCTCGTCCCTACATACTCAAGAATTGTATGACTTCCCCGCATGGATAAGGCCTCCCTGGCATTATTTAAGGCATTAATAGGTTATCAGGCATTTCCTGGCCCCGTCTAGTGGATTTATAATTTCATGCTGGCGACGCAGAGACAACGAATCTATAGATATATATGTCAAGTGAATAACGAAAAAAAATGTTTATTCACAGAAACACAACCACAGACAACCACACACACAAACATATGCATATATATATGTATATATATATATATATATATATATATATATATATATATATATATAATATATATATATATATATATATATACATATATACATATATATTCTTCAGGTGTTATATTGATCTATGAGAAATGACTGCAATTGAAACTGTATCATATATTACATAATAAAGTATATCTATATCTGTATCTATCTATCTATCTACCTATATATATAAGTATCGGTTTATCTAACACTTTATATATAGTTACAATCACGTAAAAGTTCAACCTATAAATGATGCACAGACGGGGAGGCAGGCAGGTAGTCAGCTACACTTTTATGCGGAGGGTAACAGGTAAATTTATGTTCTCAGTAACACAACTTCGACCGGAAGTGAGTATGAAATTTGTATAA
>NW_020868296.1:132770-162770 GCF_003789085.1 Penaeus vannamei
GATGATAATGAGGATGACAATGATAATGACAGTGATAACAACAAAAACAACAACAATGATGATAATAAGGATGATAAAATACAATACTGTTGCTGTTACTACTACTACTACTAGTAATGATGATGATGATAACAATAATGATAATAATGTTGATAATAATATAAGAATAATGAGAATAATGATTATGATTGTAATAGTAATGATGATGATGATGATGACGTTGATGATGATAATAATAATGATGATAATAATAGTAATAATGATAATGATAATAATAATAATAACAACAAACAACAAGCAACAAAACAACAAAAACACAACGACAATAATAACAACAATGATAATAACAATAATAACACGACAGCAACAAAAACAACAACAATAAATAATACATAATAACGATAACAATGATGGTATTCATATTACTACTACTACTATGACTACTACTGATACTACTACTACTACTACTAATATTAATGATGATAATATTGATGGTGTAATTATGACAGTGATGATGATAATACCAATAACAAAAATAATAACAACAATAATAATGATACTAAATATTATGATAAAGATAATGATTGTAATAATGATGATTATGATACTACTACTGCTAATGATAATAACTATAACAATAATCATAATAACAATGATAGTAATTATGATAATAATTGCAATAATTTTGACAATGATGTTGAGATGATGATCATTATCATTATCCTAACCATCAGTTCAAGTACAATTTGACGCACAAACATTAAAAAAAAGCAATGACGCAATTTATTCCATGCATTGATGTAAACTCCACAGGGTACGCTATAAAGATTCCAGAAATTTCTCTCTATCTCCTGGAAAACCATGATTCACTCCTGGAAAACATGCTCGTGCCTGACTCATGGCGAACAGGTCATTCCCTCACATGCAGAATGATATAGGTAATTTGAGGGCTTGTCGTCTACGTACACTTTTCGTGGAAGATAATGCACGCGATTTTGTCTTGTTTTATTGGTTCTCCTTCTTTCTTTTTTTCTTTTCTTCTTTTTATCGTGCGATTTTGATGTTCTTATGGATATCGGATGGTTGAATCTACGGTAAATGGAATTTCAAACAATCTAAGAAACGTAAACGAGAGAGAGAGAGAGAGAGAGAGAGAGAGAGAGAGAGAGAGAGAGAGAGAGAGAGAGAGAGAGAGAGAGAGAGAGAGGAGAGTGGAAGAGAGAGACAGACAGACAGAGAGAGAGAGAAAAATACAGAAACAAACGAACAGACAGAAAAAAAGAAATAATGAAAGAGAAAGCTAGAAAGAAAGAGAAAGAATGACGTCATCGCGACCTTGAATGCATGACACACTTTCATCCATCTTCCAGCAAGTGCCAAACGTCCGCTTGGGCCAAGACGCATGGCACTCTCGCGTCATGAGAGTGCCACGGCTGAGACACATTCCAAAACTGTCATTCGAGAGGAAACTTTGAAGAAGAGAACGTGAGGGGAAAGAGAGATGAGGAAAAAGAGATGAAGAAAGTGGAATAGAGGAAACGGAAGAAGGGAAGAGGAAGAGAGGAAACTGAAGAAGGAAAGGGGAAGAGAGGAAACGGAAGAAGGGAAGAGGAAGAGAGGAAACAGAAGAAAGAAAGGGGAAGAGGAAACGGAAGAAGGAGAGAGGAAGAGAGGAAATGGAAGAACGAAAGAAGAATAAGGAATAAAGAATAGATAAGAAATTGAAGGAAGATAGGAAAACGAGGGGAAAGGAAGGATAACAGAAAAGGACGGACTGATGAAAGTAGAAGAGAGATAACCGATAAGAGATAGATATGGTAAGGAGAAAACCAAATAAGAGGAGAAAGATAGAAGGAGAGATGGCGAAATGGGAAGAAAAGAAAGGAGAGAAAAGAAGAGATGAAGAATATGAAGAAAATTGGAAGAGATTGTAAAAGAGAGGCAGCAGGCATGATGGTGAAAGGGAGAGAGAGAGAAAGACGGAGAAAGAAAAACGAATGACTGAGAAAGAAAGAAGGAATGATGTGAGGAGAATTAAAGTGAGGAAAATAGAGTAAAACATTTTAATAATTTCTTTTATTCATTCATTCATTCATTCAATCACTGGGGAGGGGGGGGGGGTAAGCTGAATCGCAATTCGTACTCCACTTTTTCTCTCTCTCTCTCTCTCTCTCTCTCTTTTTTTTTTTTTTTTACGCTTCCAGGAAGGTGCGTGAGTCATGAATAAGGAGTCATTGTTATGGTATGAGTAATCCTGCGAGAGTAACCACGATTCGCCGATCGACCTTCTTGGAAAATTGAGGGGGGGGAGGGGGAGGGGGAGGGAGGGAAGGAGGGAGGGGAGGAAGCAGGAAGTTGTCGTAGAGTTAAGGGAAGGAAGGGAGGGAGGGGAGGAGGAGATCGAGGAAGGAGGGGAGGGAATGGAGGAATGGTGGGGAGGGAAGGGAAGGAGAAGGAGGGGAGAGAAAAGGAAGTTGTTATAGAGGGAAGGGAGGAGGAAGGGAATGGAGGGGAGGGGGGAGGGAAGGGAGGAAGGGAGAGATGGGGAGGGGAGGGAAGGGAATGGAAAGAAGGGGAGAGAAGGAAGTTGTTATGGAGGGAAGGAAGAGAGGGGAATGAAGGGGAGGGAAGGGAAGGAGATAGGGGGGAAGAGAACAAGAAGTTGTAGAAGGAGGAGAAGGGAGTGGAGTGGAGGGGAGAGGGGAGAGAAATTAGGGGAGGGGATGGGAGGGAAGGGAAGGAGATGAGAGGGGCAGAAAAAGAAGTTGTTGTAGAGGGGAGAGAGGGGGAGGAGAGGGGAAGAGAGGGAAGGGAAGAGGAGGGGAGAAGAGAAAAAGGGAGGGGAGTGGAGAGATGTGGAAAGAGTGAAGGGGAGTGCAAGAGAGGGAGGCCCAGGGGATAGGAGAGGGGAAAGGAGGGGAAGAGAAAGGGGTATATGCGTAGTAGTCGTGTTAGGGTGAAGGGAGAAAGGGGTAAGATATGGATAATTATAGTGGTAAGTAGAAAAAGTAAATGAAGGAGAAAGGGAGCCATAAGTAGTAGTGATAAGAGGAAAATACAAAGAAGAGAAGAGGGGAGGCACAAGGACAGCAATGTTAATGGTGGGATAAAAAAGAAGAAGAAGAAAAAAAAAAGTGGGAGGGTGGAAGGGGTAATGAATAATTAAACCGTGGTGCATGTGATGGATTTGGGGGCCGATTTATGGATACTTCAAGAGGAGGTACTTTCCGAAGAGGCTTTCAGAGAGGGATGGGACAGAAGTTCTCAAAACTAAAATTCAAAAAGCTAAAAAAAAGAAAAAAAAACAAAAACACAAAACAATAAAGTATAGATCTTCCGCAAAACAAAAGAGAAAACAAAAGGATATGATGAAGCAGATTATGACGTAAAATCATCATCATCAGGTTGCTATTGTCAAAGTCACGATTTGTGATATAATCTATTTCTAAGTACACCATTGACTATCAAAATCAATACTAAAGGAACGCATTATCACCTACCATACAAGTATATATACCTAGATAGATACATGCGCTTTATATCACACGCATTAACTAAAGCATAACCACGTACATGGACTTGATAAGAGAAAAGAAACAAAGGAGAAAAGAGAGAGAGAGAGAGAGAGCGAGAGCGAGAGCGAGAGCGAGAGCGAGGAGAGAGAGAGAGAGAGAGAGAGAGAGAGAGAGAGAGAGAGAGAGAGAGAGAGAGAGAGAGAGAGAGAGAGAGAGAGAGAGAGAGAGAGAGAGAGAGAGAGAGAGAGAGAAGAGAGAGAGAGAGAGAGAGAGAGAGAGAGAGAGAGAGAGAGAGAGAGAGAGAGGAGAGAGAGAGAGAGAGAGAAGAATAAGAGATAGATAGAGAGATAGAGAGAGAATAAGAGAGACAATAAGAGAGGGAAGAGAGAGAGAGAGAGAGAGAGAGAGAGAGAGAGAGAGAGAAGAGAGAGAGAGAGAGAGAGAGAGAGAGAGAAGACTGCAGCAGAAAAAAAACTGCATTAATAACTCTGACACGTATTGGTTCCGAATATCAGCCTGGCATTTTCAAAAGAACGTTGCGAGCCAAATCAATTTTCTTATTTTCTTCTGATTTGGCCATAACTTTCCTCCCTTAAATTCTGTCCTAATTCAGCTTCGAATCCAGTCGAAATTTAGTAGATTAATTTGTACTTCATCTCTCATTTATGGATTCGTTAAAGTTCTTACATGGTTATCATGTATTCTCATGCCTTAACGCACACATATAAATATACACATACATATACACAGACACACACACATACACAAACACACACACATGCACATAAACACACACACACGTAAACATACACACATACACATATACACACACACACACACACACACACACACACACACACACACACACACACACACACACACACACAACACACACACACACACAACACACACACACACACACACACACAAACGCGTATTCATCGTCGTCATGGCACAAAAACAACTCCTCGTGGTTCAAGATGCGGAAGTAAGTTCGTATGGAGATCAAGGACGGAAAATTGGTAATTAATATCTGGGGAACAAGGACAGAGATGAGAAGAGGAGGAAGATGGAGAGAACAACGATGGAGAGATTAAGGAGATGTTGAGCGATGGTGATGAGGACGATGGTGATGATGATGTTGATGGTGGCGGTGATGGTGTTGATTTTGATGATGGTGATGGTGATGGTAACGGTAGCTATGAAAAAATGATAATTACATTGATAATAAATAATAATGATGCTAATAAAGTACTATTATAAACAGAGAGACAGATAGATAAAAGAAATTTCGAATATCGAATATGTAGATGGATTAGCGAATCTCGGTTCATTTCCGCTTTCATCATTATAACCTGAGTCATGATACTGAAGGGCTGTGAGAGTCTTCACTTCCCCTCAGAGGCAGAGGGTGCTTAGTGACCAAGAAACCCTTAAAGGCAGTATAACAATGTGTTTCCAAGTCTGCACGTGCATTCACTCACACACGCACACAGACACACAGGCACATACACAGACACAAACACACACAGACACACACACAAAGGATATACGTGTGTGTGAGTATTTGTGGGCGAGAATAATACATCTTTAAGCTAGATTAAAATTCATGGATATGTTAATGATATTACTATTGATAATCAGACTTTAACAATGTGTAGATTACTTGGTTATGTATATTCTATAAGATTTGGAGGGAGATAACTTTATCGGTTCCTGCTGACCCAGATATTAAAGCTACCCTGCAGGAACACTGTCTGTACTCCCTGCCAGCGATAGGAAACTGTCCAAGTCAAGTTGCTTGTTTCGGAAAAGCGTTGCCTCAAGGACTCTCCTCTCCTTTACTTTTCTCTTCTTTCCGAATGCCAACGAGACAAAAAATGGTGTTTGACTTATTGACGTCAACACTGTCATTAAGTATTGATGCCTCCTCGCCCGCTGACACTTCCTTTTCATCATTCAGCGGCAAGGCGGTATACTTGCTCGCCCTTGTAAATGATTCCACGCACATTGAGCTATATCTGGCTCACGTTCAGTCTATTTTGGGCGTCTCCATTGGCGGGGGAGGCGATGGGCGTGGCTTCTCGGGCTATTCTTAGTTTCTATCGAGATACCTGTGATATCAGTCAGAGCGTGTATTTAGCAGTTAGGGGTTTGTGATATGTTGTCTGTTTTTTACATGGATTGTTTTATCTTTTTTTTACTCCAGAAATATATCTATGTAGCATTATATGGTGTATATCATTGCTAAGCTTTTGTAGCATGTTTACTTATCGAGAAATTTATATTTACATAATAATTTATTAAGGATAAGCCTTTGCAGAATGATCCATAGTATCACTTGCTCGTATATAAATGTGCAATAGCATTTGTCTTCTTCGGACATTTTTCTCAATGCACAAGTTGAATCGGTAATTGCGTTCTTGTCACGGTTCGCAAAATATTAGTTCACGTGTCCGGAAATTGTACATTTGTGAGTAAATTTCGTATGTATCTGCTAAAATGAATATTTATACAGACATGCATATGCAATTACTTACATGCTTTCAGCACGTATGATAATTTGAATATATGTATATTCATTTTAACGGCGTAAACTAATTTGTTGAAAAGAATATGATAATATTTCACCATAAATCGTACGACCTTTAATACAACCAACAAAGAAAGCATAAAGACGACCGTGAATGTATCTGTGTGTGTTTATGCATACCTACATGTACAATATAAAGATATAAGTCACTCCCTTTCTTTACATAAATATCTCTCCTTCGTCTTCCATAAATTGTCTTGTTGGCGAAGGAGTTTTCAAAGTATTATTTTTCAGAGCGGGATGAGACACGAGGGGACCCGGAAGGGGGCGGGGAAAGAGGGAGGGCAGGGTGGGTGGGGGTAAGGGGAAGCGTTGAATCGGCAAAGTGAAGGAAGGGCAACATTTTGATATTGGAATCAATCAATTCCCCAGCGCCGACGATAAGATTCAAAAGCTTCAAAGGGAGGAGATCTTTATTCTTTTTACAGCCCTTTCTCGCAGGTCTGAACCGGGCGATGCGGGTGGTGTTTGTTTGCAAAGGGGGTTGCTGGATCGGACTGTTACTGGGAGGCACGAGTAACTGAAACGCGGGTTTAAACCCCGTAGAGTTTTTGCTTCGGTGTCACCCCTCTTGACGTAATAACAAAAGTAATAAAATTTACAACAATGATAATAACAATAATGATAACAACAGCAACAACAACAAAGATGATAATAATAATAATAGTAATAATAATAATGATAATGATCATAATAGTAATAATAGTAGTAATGATAATAAATAAATGATAATAATAATAATAGTAATAATAATGATAACAATAATGACAATAAAAGTTATAATAATAATATGAATGTATAAAACAATGATAATGATAAAATAACAACAAAAACCAACAACAACATTAATAATGATAATTATAATGATAACAATAATAATGAAAGTGAAAATGATGATGATGATAATAATAATGATAATAATAATAACAACAACGATGATAATGATAATAATGATATGAATGATAATGATAAAATGATAATAATATAACGAATACGATAATACAACAACAGTAATAATGATAATGAAAATAATAGTAATAATAGTTAATAATAATAATAATAATAATATAATAATAATAATCATAATGATAATGATAGTACTAAGATAATAACAATAATGATAATAATAAAAAATAACGATAACGATAATAGTAGTAATAATATAATAATAATAATAATATTATAATAATAATTAGTATAAATGATAATGATAAATTATATAATAATAATAATAAATAATAATAATAATAATAATATATAATAATGATATAATAATGATAATAAATAATAATAATAATGATAATAATAATAATAATAGATAATAATAAATAATGATGATTAACAATGATGAATATTGATGATAAATATAACATATGATAATGAATAAATAATGATATTATGATAATAATATGATAAAGAGCATAACAATGGTAAACTAATTATAATAATGTAATAGCATGATAATGATAAAATATGAAAGATGAGATAACAATTATAATAATGATATAACTAATGAAATAATATAAATGATGAAATAGTGATAACAATAGCAACATAATAAAGGATGGTTAATAATGGTATAATGATGATGATGATTGTAACAGTAATAATAATGAAAATAACTATAATAATAATTCATTAACAATAATATTATATAATATTATAAGGATATAATAACAATAAACTATATGTATTAATGATAATTGATCAATAGATGATGATACTGATAATGATTTAATATTGATGATATATCAATAATTGATATGATTGAAATGAATATAATCGATATAATTTGATCATATATTAAATAATATAATAATTTAATCAATAATAATAATAAATATATATAATATAATAATAATATAATAATAATAATCACAAAATAATAATAATTAATAATAATTATATAAAAATAATAAATGTATATGATGATGATAATGATATAAGTAATGATAATAATGTAAACAATATTGAGATATATAAAATGTAACAATTATAGTAATAATGATAATGATAATGATAAATGATAATAACAGTCATAATGATAAGATATAAGAAAGATAAAATAACGATGATAATGAATGATAATAATAATAACATCAACAACAATAATAAAGATGATAGTAATAAAGATGATGATGATAATGATATGATAATAATAATGACACTTTTGATAATATATAATAATAATAGTAATAATATAATGACATATAATAATTATATAGGATATAATAACAATAAAATTATGAACATTATAATGATTAATACATACGAAAATTTATGAAATATAACAATGCATTTTATGCAATGAATAGAAAGAATGATAACGACTTTAATTTAATAAAACCTTCAAGAATATTTTTTTTTACACGCTGGAGATAAAATATTATTACCGTGCAATGCAGTTACCAAGAACTTCCGGAAAGTAAAAATATATTTCATGCAATAAATTCTGGCACAGAATGCTTAGAGTGATGTTTGAGATTTCGGCTAAAAGCCACAACTCCAAAAGGAACTTAGAGATACATTTTAAGAATCGCTCCGGGGCATGAATTCGTATATTCTGCGTTAAGGTTTGGAAGTTTCATATTTTAAGTACGGTTAGATGCATATGTATTCATATTTACTACACACACACACACACACACACACACACACACACACACACACGACAACACACACACACACACACACACACACACACACACACACACACACACAACACACACACACACACACACACACACACACACACACACACACACATATATATATATATTATAATATATATATTAATATATATATATATATATATATACATACATATACATACATACATACACACACACACACACACACACACACACACACACACACACACACACACACACACACACACACACACACACACACACAACACACACACACACCACACACACACACACACATATATATTATATATATACTATATATATATATATATATATATATATATATATATATATATATATATATATATATATATATATATATATAATATATATATATATATATATATATATATATATATATATTTATCTATCTATCTGTCGATCTATTTTACATATCTCTCGATATCTATATCTATCTATCTACTATCTATCCATCTATCTACCTATATATATATATATATATACATACACACATGCACACACACACACACACACACACACACATATATATGCATGTGAGTGTATGAAAAACACCCATGCTATTTAATACTCATCCGAATAATGATTTGATTAAGGTGATTATCGAAAAGAAATCCCCGGGGTATCCTGCTTCCCCCCCGCCCCGCACCCCATCTCCTCCCATAAAAAAACAAACAAACAACAAAAAACAAACAAGGCACTTACACGACGTCCAATATCAGAACATTATCTTAGACCCAAACAAGTACGCCAGTCTGAGCTTCGGCAATTAGATGCACAGATATCCTCAATCTCATCCTGCCTTGCCTACCCTATCCTCCCCCCCCCCTCCATCCCAATCCTCTTTCTCTCTGTTATCTTTATCCTTGCTTATGACTCTATTTATTTTTCTCCCTGTAGTCTTTCTCGTTATTTTTTTTTCAACCCTCTTCTGTTTCCTCTCTTATCTACTCTTCTCTTCCTCGTCTTTCCTTCTTTTTTCCCTTCCTTCCTTCTACCTCTCTCCAATTGTCTTCCTCCTCTTGCTCTCCCTCCCTTCTGCTCTCCCTTTCTCCTCCTTCCCTCTCCTCTCATCCTTGTTTCCCAACCCTCCTTCCATTCCTCCTCCATCTCTCCCTTCTTTCCCTCCGTCCATCTCAATCCTTTCTTTCCTCTCCCTCTTTCCTCCTCTTCTCCTCTTCTTTTTTTCCTCCCTCTATCTTTCTCTTCCCTTCTCTCCCTTCCTTCCTCAGCTCTCCCTCTTTCCTCCCTCCATCTCAAACCTTCTATTCCTCCCTCTATCTCTCTCTTCCCTCTCCCTTCTCTCCCTTCCTTTTCCTCTCTTCTATCTCTTCTTCCTTTCTCTTATCTCTTCCCTCTTTCCTTCCCTCCTTCCTCCTTCCTTCCTTCTCCTCCCCCTCCCTTCCCCCCTTCCCTCCCCCTCCCCCCTCCTCCCTCCCCCCTCCCTCCCTCCGTCCCTCCTCTGCTCCCTCCCTCCCCCTCCCTCCTTCCTCCTTCCTTCCTCCATCCTCCTCCCTTCCTTCCTTCCTTCCTTCCAACACGGAGAAAACGGGCCAACTTCCGCCCAGGCATCGATTGGCCAAGAGGAGAAGCTGCGGGCCAAGAAGACGATGTCAAAGAGGCTGCTGATTACCTTTCGCCGATCTGCCTTCGACTCTGCCCTCGGGAGTGGAGGGAGTGGAGGGGTGGAGTGGATGGGTGGGTGGATGGAAGATGGATGGGAGCGGATGGGTGGAGTGGATAGGGTGGGGTGGATAGGTGGTTGAAAGTGGGTGGATGGAGTGGATGGGAAGTGGATGGATGGGTGGATGGTGGATGGATGGAGTGGAGGGAGTGGATGGTGGGGTGGATAGGGTGGTTGAAATGGGTGGATGAAGTGGATGAAGTGGTGGATGGGTGGAGTGGATGCATGATGGATGGATGAAGGGGATGGATGTGTGTATGTAGTGGATGGATAAATGGAATGGATGCATGGTGGACGCATGGAGTGGATGAATGAAGTGGATGGAGTGGCTGGTTGAAGTGGATGGATGGTATGATGAATGAGAAGGGAGAGGGGGCGGGTAAAGACGGGGCACGTGGAAGACGGAGGAGCAAGGGGGGGGGGGGGAGACGAGGAGGGGGAGAAGGGGAGGGTAGGGGGAGGGTAAGGGGGTGACCCTAAGGGGGCTAGGTAAAAAAAAGGGTAGGAAGGAGACGGGGGATGGGGAGGTAATGGAGACGTAAGGGGGGGGGGGTGGAAGGAGAAATTAATAAATGTTTGAAAAGGGGGTGGGGGAGGGGAGGGAGGGACGCGATGGGGAGAGGGGAGGGGGAGGGGGAAGGGGAGTTGAAGGGGATTAGTGAATAAAATGAAAGATGTAAAGTTATTAGACTGAATAAGGAGATTCATCAGTAATGAATGAACGCATGAACAAACGTAATTATTTAACATACATGAATGACAAACAAAATATACGGACAAACCCACGAATGACCAGAAAATTAGTACTTAAAAGGGTCACAAACAAACAGATAAGCAAACAAACAAACAAAAAACGAATAAACAAACCAAATGGCCAATATAAAAAGACGAATAAAAGAGCACTTAAAAGAGTCCCAAACAAATACATAAACATACAAAAAAACAAACAAAAAACGAATGAACAAACCACAACACAAAAAAAAACAAAATAAAAAAAACGAAAAAAACAAACAAAGACAGATTTTACGGTGACTAATTGACTCTCCTAAAGAATAATAATCTCTCGGGGAGCCCAATTAATCCTCATTTCCCTTCACCGAAATAGTCAAGGGAGAGAAAGGTCAATTAAATGCAAAAGGGAAAAAAGGGGAAACACGAGAGAGAGAAATGAGGGAGAAAAATGAGGGAGAAAGATGAGAGAGAAAAATGAGGGAGAAAAATGAAAAGGAAAATGAGGGAGAAAGATGAAAGAGAAAAATGAGGGAGAAAGATGAAAGAGAAAAATGAGGGAGAAAAATGAAAGAGAAAATGAGAGAGAAAAGTGAGAGAGAAAAATGAAAGAGAAACACGAGGGAGAAAAATAAGGGAGAAAAATGAGAGAGAAAAATGAAGGAGAGAAAAAAAAGGTCACATAGTCTCTTCCATTTTCTCCCATTTTTTCCCCCTTTGTGAAAGTGAACGAAAAATATGAAATAAAAGTATTGATTTCCAGAAGTCATTAAACTGCCTGTCTGGTAAAGTATCGTCAAATATCCTCTTAAGAAACGGTTGTCATCTGTTGGTTAATGGATGTTTTGATTAAATTCGCTGATCGATGACGCTGGGCGGGAGAAAAGAGGAAGTGGAAATAAATATATAAAATACGGAAGAATATATATATCTATCTATCTATCTATCTATATCTATCTATCTATATCTATCTATCTTTTATCTATTTTTTTCTTTTCTTTTCTTTTTTTTTCTCTTTTTTTCTTTCTTTCTTTTCTATTGTTATTTCTTAGCTATCTTTTGCTTAAAATTTCTAACTCACGAGGTATCTTTTCAATTTTTTCTTTTTTTTCGTTCTTTTCTCTTTCTCTCCAAACCCTTCTTTCTCCTTTTCTTCTCCTTCTCTCCCCTTCACGTGTAATCTCTCTGTCTGTCTTTCTCATCTTCGTTTTCACATCAACTAGACTTTTAAGATTATGTACTTTTTTCTGTATATTGGATATAAAGGACATGAAAATATATGTATTAATAATCCAAAGACAAAATATGATGTGATATATAAAACGATATCAAAGGAATACCAAAGTCAAACTGAATCTTAAAAATCTAAAAAGAAAATAACAAACTTCCTTCGAACCGAATTCCGCATCAAGATATTTTCCCCTCTCATTGTCTCTCCTCCTGCAGGATTTTCATTTCCTCCGCCCTCCCGACGAAGCTCCTTAAGCCTCCTCCCCCGAAGAGGAAATGCATGGATCGCACCCCTTGTTATGCACGGGGGAAAGTGTCTTCAGCCCCCGAAGATTTCCCCTGGGAGTGCGATAATTCTCTGGGATCCGAGTGCAACTGTGCATGCCGGGCGATTGCGAGGAATATCGCCAGCTCCAAATTGCTGATTGGCCGGAGGGAGGCCTTGGCTTTACACCAATCAGGGACGCTCTCGATCGCATAAACGATTTCCTATTGGTTGCGGAGGGTGTGGGGTAAGGGGGGGCGGGGCGGGGAGAAGGGGAGGGGAGAAGGAACCCGTTTGTTAGTATTCTTTTCTTATTTTTAGGAATAGTGCAAATAATAAAGACATTGCAAGTGATGATAACAATCACCAGCATGAGATTACGCCAGAACCAGAAGTCGAGAGCGCGAGAGATTAAGAAAGAGATGGGGTAAATAATATATAAAAAAGATAGATAAATAAAAATATGAACAGATAGACAAGCAGACAGACAGACAGATAGATCGATAGAAAGAGGAAGAGCTCTGGAAAAATGCGCAGATCCCAAATCGTTAGCGCTCACAGCGACAGTTATATATGTTATAGTACTTGTAAAAACAATTAGGGAAATTCGCAGAATGTTCCAGAGGCGTGCGAGGCCAACTTCGGAGTTTGGGAGGAGATTAAAGTGCGGGAAAAAAAGACGGAGGGAAAAAAAGAAAAACTTCTGGTGCAAGCAAGGAAATTCAAGGCACCGTCTGATGAATTAGGAGTATTTGATCATAAATAAAAAGCTTGTATATATATATATATTATATTATATATATATATATATATATATCATATATACATATATATATATATATATATATATAGTATATATATATATATATATATATATATATATATATATATATATATATATATATATATATAACTTTTCTGTTCTTCCTTTTTATCATTCCTCTTTCTTCATCTACTTAACTTCCCTTCCTCTTTTCCCCATCTTTTTATTCACAGAAAATGACATTGCGTAGTATTAGATAAATTTTGCTATTCTTGGAAAGTCATATATGTATTGCACTTGGACTGGAATTTATGCAGCTGTATACATAGTAGTTCATTTAAGGCACAGTTGTTCGTTATATTCAGACATATGTATTTATGTGCGTGTATATATGCATGGATTAAAAAGGGTTATGTACATATTTCCATTTTCATGTTTGTACAACTAGATGTCAGATTATTGTGCATGTGTTTATACGTCCTCCTAATTATCAAATCTCAGTATCATCACTATCACTCTCACAGTCATAGTTATCATCATCACATCAATACTATCATAGATATCCTTCTCATCGCATTTTCGAAGTCATCATCATCAACCATCACCATCAAGTCACCATCACCATCCCCATCAACCTCACAACCACAGTCACCCTCACCATCATCACCATAATCAAAGTCACCATCACCATCCCCATCAACCTCATAATCACAGTCACCCTCACCATAATCCAAGTCACCATCACCATCAACCTCACCACCCTCACCATCATCACCATCCTCACCACAATCCATCCTCGCCATCCTCCCTTCACCATCACCATCCCCGGCATCCCCCGCCGCCTGCAAGGGCCAAATTCCTCTCCGCATTCCCCTTAAAGAAGAAATTGCAACAGTGTCTTTTATCGCGCGTTTAAAACTCGGGTGTCCATAAATATTCCGAAAGTCAAATAACTTGGGAATGTCATCAAATGGTCGAGTGCAATGAAGCGATAAAAAAAGTTGTAGATTCGTTCATACCTTTTCATTTGAAGATTCGACTCTTTTTTTCATTCATAAAAATCTTTGGTTGAATAGATTTTCATTTCTTGTCACTTTATATGGCTTGTTGTTGGATTTTTTTCTTATTTAGGTGTTTATGTCTTTTTTATATTTGATCTTCGTTGATAATTCGAGTTTTTAGCATTTTTTGTCGTTTTCAAGTTTTTTGTATATTTCGAAAATATTTGTTGCTTCAATTACATCATCACTTTTGTATATAAACAGAATCACAGACTAATAGGCAGAAATGAGAGGCATTTCTACATTTTATCATATATCCTTTTTTGTTCTCGATAACACTCTATCACTATTTCACAGTGGGCATGACATTTACTATTATTTACTTGTTTTATCTTTTAGAGTTTTTCTTCTAGAATTATTCGTTTTCGCTTTATTTTCCTGGTCTATTGTCTCTCTTTCTTCACTTTGTTCCATTACTAATTCAACTATCACCTAATTTATTATAATTAATAACTTCCTTCGTAATTATCTTTTGTCGTTGTTGTTCCTCACTTTTCCTTTGTTTGTTTTTTGTTCTAATCCTCATCTACTTTATTAGGATTTTTATAGAGTGACTATAAATATATATATGATGGTTATAACAACAAGGTTCTATAAGGTTATTGTATAATCTTTCTTTTCCTCTGTTTTCATTCCTTGTTCTCGTTTTCTTTTACGGTTATTTTCCTAACTCTGTTATCTTTGTTATCCATTCTTGCTCATGTCCTTCTCTCTTGATTTTTACTTCCCTTATTTCTTTCCTCTTCGTGCCTCCCACTCCCATCTCCATTTCCATTTCGTTTCATCTCTCTAAAGACCTCTCCTTCCCACCCTACCCCCAGTCACTTCTTTTCATTTTTCATTATTTCACGCTCTCCCTTTCATCTATTTTTACTTCCTTTTCCTACTTCCTCTTCCTCCTCCTCCTCCGCCACCGCTCACTCTCTCCCTTCCCCGGCCCCTCTCCCCATACCCCTACCCCTTCTCTCTCCGTCAGGTGGTCGAGTACTCACCTTTAACCCGGGTCCACCCCCCTCCCCCACCCCCTCTGCCGGCTGCCAGGTCACTAGGCCAAACTCGCTGGCGGTACTACTGGAACCCAAAATTCCTCTCTCCTTCTCTTTATATATCTATCGGTCTATTTGTCTACCTATTTGCATCTATGTCATACTATCTATCTATCAATTCTCTCTTTGTCTGTCTGTCTGTCTGTCTGTCTCTCTCTCATTTTCTCTCCACTCCCTCCTTTTTTCACTCTTATTCTTCCAATCCTCCTCTCCTGCCTTTTACCGTTCTATATCTTCCTTCCAACGAACTGTAGGCGAATGCACGAAAGAAAACACACAAGAATAAAGATGATGATAATAATATCTGTTAAAACAACAACATTAACAAGCGCTTAATATCGCAAACAGAATATCTAAATGATTTTCCCTACATTGAATTGACGAACAGTATTATAACAGACATTGATATATCACAAGATATTACTGTTCATTATTGAAACTGGAACGATAATAAATATCTAAAATCTCGTCTTATCCTCAATCTTATTGTGTACATTTCAACATTCAACATTAAATTGATACATAAATATGACAGCGTTCAATTCATAACCCTTCATTTAATATAGAAGTTATGAAATGCGTGTCAAGAGTGAATACAACAGAGGGTGTGTTGCAGAGTCTGTCAAGCGGAGAGATTCGGGATGACAGATTGGTCGACACAGCAAGCGATGTCTTGTATTCGTGTCTGTCTGTTCGTATACACTCACAGTCACGAACCCACACGCATGCAGATATTCACTTACGTTTGTATGTAAAGGAAGAGTGAGAAGGGAGTGGCGTAGAGGAAGAGAGGTATTGTTTATTAACCCTTTCACTGCGGCGTCATCTGACTATGTAGCTTGACTCATCGAGCGTTCAAACAATGAAAGGAAATCCGCCCATCTCGTGTGTAATGAAACAGGAATCCACGACTTCGCCAGGATGGAGGATCTCTCTAGCTCTCCCACGCCCCCCTCTCTCTCTATTTTAATTCTCTCTCTCTCTCTCTCTTCTCTCTCTCTCTCTCTCCTCCCTCCTCTCTCTCAATCTTTCTCGCCCTCTCTCTTTCCCTCCCTAGATGTATGTATGCACACACAACACACACACACACACATATGTGTGTATTTATGTACGCTGTGTATATATAAACCCTTTCCCTGTTTATTCGCAAGAGGAAAAAAATAAGAAAAAGGAGAAGAGAGTGTGTCTTGCAGAAGTGCTGACTAGCGAGGCACTGGCACTGTGATTGTGTGCCAGTGACGCTAAGGAAAAGCCAAGAAGACTGAGGAGGGAAAAAAAGGAAGAAAAAAAAGGTAAAGAATAAGAAAGAAAGAAATGAGAGAAGGGACGAGAAGGGAGGTCATTCTTTAGGATACCTTGAGGGATGACTCGTCTGTGTTTGTGCACGAGACACGCCGGGAATTTTGCCGTTCGTATGCAAGGTCATGTGTTCTTTCCCTGTATTGGGGGAGGAGAAGGAGGGGAAGGAGGAGGAGAGGAGGAGGGAAGAGGAGAGAGGAGGGGAAGAGGAGGAAGGAGGAGAGGGAGGAGAAGGAAGAGAGGAGAGGAAGGGGAGGAGAGGAAGAGGAGGAAGGAGAAAGGGAAGAGGAGAAAGGAGAAGAGGAAGAGGTAATGGAGGAGGAGGGAAAGAGAGGGAGGAGGAGAAGTGGAGGAGAGGGAAGAAGAGGAAGAGGTAATGGAGAGGAGGAGAAGGAGACGGAGAGAGGAAGAAGGGAGAAGGAAGGGAAGAAGAGGAAGAGTATGGGGGAGAGGAGAAGGGAGAGGGAGAGGAAGAGGGGAAGAGGAAGAGAGGAGGGAGAGAGGAGGAGAGGAAGGAGGAGGAAGGGAAGAAGGAAAGAAGGGAGAAGGAGAGGAGAAGAGGAAGAAGGGAATGAATGGGAAAGAGGGGGATGCAGGAGGAGGAGGAGGAGCAGGATGGGTGGCATAATTAAGTCACCTGCTGAAGAGAAGTGAGTGTATTTATGGTAAATAGGAGAAAAAGACTGCAGAGAAAGGGGAAAATATACATACACAACACACACACATACATATATATATATATATATATATATATGTATATATATATATATATATATATATATATATATATATATATATATATATATATATATATATATAATATATATATATATATATATATATATATATATAATATAATATATAATATATATATATATATATATATATATATATATATATATATATATTATATAAGATACAGAAAATATCGAAAACAACCAAACATACAAAAAAAAAAAAAAAAAAAATCAGAAAACCCCCTCAGACAGCCCAACCCGGCGAGCGAAATCCTCTTAATCCGACCGCTGAGGTTGAAGCCGCTGAACCCGATTTAAATCCCGCTCGAGAGTTTGGTCGTGAGAACCGAGGCGGAGGTTTGAGTCAACACCCGAGTGGGAGGTGGAGGGCGAGGTGGCCGCGCCCGCCTCGGTCGGCACGGAGGACGCTTGGGGACGGCTAATTGCACAGGGGTGGGGGTGGGGGTGGGGGGGAAATGGGAATAGGGGAAATGGGGGTGGGGGAAATGGGAGTGGGGGAGGGGGGAAATGGGGGGGTGGGTGAAAATGGGAGTGGGGGTAGGGGGAAATGGGGGTGGGGGAAAATGGGGGTGGGGAGGGGGGAAATGGTGGAGGTGGTGGGTGAAAATGGGAGTGGGGGTGGGGGGAAATGGGGGGTGTGGGGGGGGGAAAAATTGGGGTGGGTTAGGGATGGGGGAAAATGGGAGTGGGGGAGGGGGAAATGGGGTGGGGTGGGGGTAAAAGGGGATTGAGGGAAAGGTGGGGAAAGGTGAGGGTTTTGGTTGGGGTGGGGAAAGGGGGGTTGGGGTTGGGGTTTAATGGGGATGGTTTTGTTTAGGGTTGAGGGTAATCGAAAGTGGGAGGGAGGCGAGTAGGTAGGAATCTATGGAGAGAGAAGCGATAGAGGGGGGTAGGGGGTAAGGGGTACAAATATTAGGGGAAGGGGAGGGGAGTGGGGTGGTAAAGGGGTCGACCCAAGGAAGAACACAGGAGGGGGGGGAGGGGGGGAGGGGGAGAGGGGTTGAAGTCCTAGTGATGGAGGGGGGAGGGGAGGGAGGGGTTGAAGTTCTTAGTGCCACATCTATTTAATGATTGATGAGCTTGTGTTTTTTTTTTGATGCTGGTGATCTTATCGCTATGATTATGATTAATAAGCAATATATTTTTTTCATCTTATCTTTGAAATTATGAACAAACATCCTAGTTTTACAGATAATGCGAGTCGAAAATTAAACAGAAATGAAAACAGAGACGGAAAAGGGAAGGAGAAAATTAATGAAACCTCAAAACAACGAAACAAAACACGAAAAAAAGATAAAACCATGAAAACAAAAGCACGAATGAACGAAGAAATAAGAAAAAAAGGTACAGAATCTCAACCAACCTTCAATGCCTCTGGATATTTATTTTAGCGAAAATGGGAATCTGTTGTTCCTTTTTTTTAGGGGGAGCTAAAGTAAAGTAAGAACAAGTCAGGAAGAAGAAGAAAGGGGAAAGAGGAGAGAAAGTCGAAACTACTTTCTTTTAAAGTTACGAAGCAAGACAGGAAGTTGGGTTAAAAAAAAGGAAAAGAAATAAATGGAAAGAAAAAACAAGTACCTGGAAAATATGGGAGGGGACTAAGAGAAAAGAAGGAAGAGAGATGGAAATGAAGACTTAAAAGAAAAGGTGTAGAGTACGAAAGAAAAAAAAGCAAAGGGATGAAAAAGAAAATTGGGAGGGAGCGAAAAGAGATAAAGACATGGACGAGATAACTGAGAAGAAAAGTTAGATTGAAGGAAAAGAAAAGAGAGAAAGAAAAAAGAAAAGAAAAAGAGAACTAGAAAGTAAATTGAATTGAAGGAAGAGAAATGGGAGGGAGAAAGATGGAAGAAGATAACAGGTAAGAAAAGTTGGAGCGAAGGAAGAGAAAAGGAGTAAAAAGATTGAAATGAAAACTGACAAGAAAAGTTGAATATAAAGAAAGGAAGAAGCAGTAAATAAATTAAAAGAAAATTAGGAAAAAAGAGAGGGAGGGAAGAAGGAAAAAAGAAGAAAGAAAACAAAAATAAGAGAACTTAGAAGAAATGGGAGAGAGGAAGAAACAAAAGAAAATTGGAGATGGAAGGAACTGAAAACAAAGGAGGGATGAAATAAAGATAACTAGAGAAAATAAAAAATAAAAATGGGAAAGAAATTGAAATAACAATGATAAGATAAAGAAAGGACACCAAGGAATCAAGAATTAAGAAAGGGAATGACAGATTTACAAGAAAGCAAAAGTAAACAGAGAAAGAGGAAGAAATGGAACGAAAGGATAATCCTACAAAGAATAATAAAAAAACAATAGAAAAATCGATAAAATCATGCATATGAGTAACGCTCAAATGGTAATAGAAAAGTGAAAAATAACGTTATCATCAAGAATTAAAATAATGATGAATTTCATAATGATTAGTATCGCAATCAGATTAGGAATAAAGTGGAATTACTTATTCATTACAATGACAAGAAAGCGTAGAAGAAATGGGAGAGAGGAAGAAACGTAAAAAGAAAGTTGGAGATGGAAGGAATTGAAAACAAAGGAGGAATGAAAATAAAAGAGAACTAGAAAGACTGAGAAAATAAAGAAATAAAAAAATGGAAATAAATTGAAATAACAATGATAAGATAAAGAAAGGACACCAAGGAAGCAAGAATTAAGAAAGGGAATAACAGATTTACAAGAAAGCAAAAGCTAAACAGAGAAAGAGAAGAATGGAACGAAAGGATAATCCTACAAAGAATAATAAAGCACAATAGAAAAATCGATAAAGGAAATGCATATGAGTAACGCTCAAATGGTAATAGAAAAGTGAAAAATAACTTTATCATCAAGAATTAAAATAATGATGAATTTCATAATGATTAGTATCGCAATCAGATTAGGAATAAAGTGAAACCTACTTATTCATTACAATGATAATGGTGATAAGAAGAAGAAGAAGAAGAAGAAGAAGAAGAAGAAGAGAGAAAGAAGAGAAGAAGAGAAGAAGAAGAAGAAGAAGAAGAAGAAGAGAGAGAGAGAGAGAGAGAGAGAAAGAAAGAAAGAAAGAAACAGACAGACGAAAGAAAGAAAGACAGAAAGAAAGAAAGAAAGAAAAAGAAGAAGCCATAAAAAGAGGAAAATTAAGAAAAAATAAAGTAAATGAATAGAAAAATAAACAAATTAAGAAAGAAGAAAGAACAGCGTAAGAAGAAGAAGAAGAAAAGAAAAGAAGAAGAAAAAAGAAAAAAAAGAGAAAAAAGAAGAAAATTTAGAAAAATCAAAGTAAATGAATAGGAAAAATAAGCAAATTAAGAAATAAATAAAGAAATAAAGAAAAGAACAGCGATGCGTTCTGCCATTGATATCACCGTTTGCTTCCAATAAAATGGAAATTATGATTCTTTTCTCATCAGATCTAGCCTCGCCAAATCTGTGCAATCACCACAATTAAGAGAATAGGTGATGTAATGACCATCTAATGATATCAGAAACCGAGAGACACGTATATAATGATTCTCGATGACCTTGCTAATGATGATGGTGGTGGTATATGTATGATTATGATGATGATGGTGTGAAGGGTGGTTGTGGTGCTGAGCTGGGAAAGAGTGATGATGATGATGATAATGGTTGGTGGTGAGATGATGCCAGATAATGGTGGTTGTGATATTTTGATGGTCGAATGGTGTGGGGCTGGGGTGGATGATGATGATGGTGGTGATTATGATCATGTCGATGATATGATGAGGATAATAGCTTGGTCATGGTGGTAAAAGGTGATTGATGATAATTGGTGGTTGCTGATTAATGATTAGCTAGGTGATGGCTGGTGTGAGTGGTGGGCGATGCATAGAGATTATGAATAGATGATGATGAATAATGATGATGATGGATGTGAGGTGATTGATGATGATGTAATAATGCCGTCGTTGATCATGGAATCATGAGAATAAAACTGAAAATGATAATCGAGACCAATAAGATGATAATAGTATTAGTAGTAATCACCATCATCATGCTCACAACAAAAAAACAAAACACGGCTTGTTTTGGGATGAGTAATCTGAATCAAGTTGACAACGACAAAACTATTTTCCGAAAGCTTTAATGTTTCTAGGCAACGAGCCACAGCGTCTAGGAAGGTAATACTGATTCTGATGACACAAATGCATTCCTATATTGCACACACACACACACATACACACGCACACACACAGAAACATACACAAACACACACACACACACACACACACACACACAAACACACACACATACACACACATATCTGTCTATTTATCTATACCTATACAAATGCCTTTATATATTAGGATCAAGTGGCTAAAAGGGGACATACATACAAGACTAAAGAACAAGTAAGGAGAAAGAAATCAAGAGAGAAAAAAAAAAGAATAGGGAGAATGGGCATATTCAGAGGGAAATAAAAGTTCCATGCATGTTGGATGCTTCCTTTCGCTCGATATTCCCATCATGGTGCCATTTTTATGTTGAAATGGGCACTCGTTTTCTTAGATTTGGATTCATCTTTTTATAGATGGCATACTTTGGATGAATATATGAAAGGAAGACAGGGAGCAAGAGGGAAAGGAGGAAAAAAGGGGGGAAAAAGGGGGGGGCGGAAGAGAGAGAGCAAAGATAAAGTGAGAGACGAAAAGACCCTCAGAGAGACAAGAAGAGGTACCAAGATGGAGAAAGAGAAGGAGAGAGGGAGGGGATGGAGAGGTAGGAGGGAGGAGGGAGGAGGGGAGGGAGGGAGAGGGAGGGAGGGAGGGCACGGGAGGGAGGAGGGACGGGAGGGAGGGACGGGAGGGAGGTGGGAGGGAGGAGGCACGCGCGACGGGAGGAAGAGAGACGAGACGAGGAGTGAGGAGAGAAAGAGTATCGAGAGAGAGAGAGAAGAGGAGAGAGACGAGAGACGAGAGATCGAAGTGGGAGAATATTCGCTGACGGAGAATATATATTACCTCCACACCTAGACAGAACTCGTAGCTCGGTGTCTTACGTCGTCAATCTGATGGTGGTATCATAAGCATTGACTGGTGGACTAGACAGTGCCTGCAGTATCTGATGCTCACCGAGCCATATGCTCCGCCTCCATTAATGAATATCGTGCTCAGAGGCTGTGTACCTCATGTGAGGTGGGAAGAGTTATGTTCAACCATTATGATCGTAGATTCAGGATATAAGAGTTCAGGTAGATTGGATAGGTTTAGTCGACTCATCTAAAAAAGTCTGTTAAGTTGCAGACTCTTCACCTTTGTCGTTGCCGTTGGGTGGTTACCAAATGCTTAATACGTCTCGTAGGGTTGATAAATATATCTAGTATTCCCATAAGGCAGGGATACGGACGGATGGTGCCATCGGCAAAAATTGAAACAGTGGCTCTCTATGCTGTAAATTCATTCAGCGATAACCTAGTATCTTAGTCAACTATCCCGGGTCAACACCTTGGTTGACCGAGGGTCAAGGGTCGGGTGAGACACTTAGTGTAACTGATAGGTCGACGGATGCAGGTCGAAGAGAGAGGAGAGAGAGAGACAGACAGACAGATAGAAAAAAAAGATACGAGAAGAAAAAGAGAAAAAAAAAGAAAGAGAGAAAATGAAGTAGAAAAAAATAAGAAAAGAAAAGAAAAAAAATATTCCTCTACCCCCTCCACCCCCCCCAAAAAAAAACGCAAACACACGCAAAAAAAAAAAAAAAAAAAAAAATCCCCATCACAACGAAACCGAGACGACGACCCCCCCCCCCCCGCCCTTCCATACCATAAAAAGGAGCGGAAACATAAACGAAGAACTTACGATGATATTTCAACTTTAACGGACGAATAAAATCTGTACACAAACTATCCAAGTTACCTGGAAAGTTAGATTGGCTAAGTTACCTTAGAGTGACCAGGCAGGTTAATATGCCGCAATTCTGACCCTTGTGGACTTGGGATATTGGGAAACTTTGGTATTGAGTAGGGGAGGGGGGAGGGGGGCGGTAGAGGGGGTGGTGGGGTGGGGTGGGGTGGTGGTGGAGGTAATGAGATTATTAGATTGGATGTGTGATTTTATGATTACGGTTATTATGCTAATGAATGGTATTGTTATTGATACTATTCATTCATGCTCATACATGTGTTTAGAAACACACGCACACACACACACACACACACACACACACACACACACACACACAACATACACACACACACACACACACACACACACACACACACACACACACACACACACACACACACACCACACAGGCATACACACACACACTCATACAATGCCTGCAGACACACACACGCGCAGGACAACTGGGTCGAAAAAGAGACAGACAGACACCATCCAGCCAGACAAATACACGTAAACTCACGAAGGCGAACATAAACACACGCATTTAACCATAAACTTCAGCATTAAAGTATCAGCATCAAGACAACCTCGCAATTGGCTGCCTTGAACGATGCGTGCAAATGGACCCCATTGAGCTCATTGTATCTCTCGTGTTCGTATTTCCATCTCCTTCGTTTCTCCCTTTTTCTCTCTCCTGTTATCTCTTTCTCGCATATTCCCTGGCTCTTTCTCGGCCATTAACGGGGTCTTATATGTTCTGCAATCTTGTGCTATCGCTATTGTGCTCTCTCCCTCTATATGTACCTCCCCCCTCCTTCTATATGCACTACCCCCCTCCTCTATATGCATTTACCCCCTCCTCTATATGCAACTTACCCCCCTCCTCTTATGCACTTACCCCCCTCCTCTATATGTACCTCCCTCCTTCCTCTATGTGCACCTCCCCCTACTCCATATGCATCTCCCCTCCTCCTCCATTTACAGCTCCCCCCCTCCTCTTTATGGCACCTCCCCCCTACTCCACATGCACCTCCCCTCTCCACCTCTCCTATATGCACCTCCCCCTTCCTCTATATGCACCCCCCCCCCTATAGCCAAATCCGTATTTGGCTAAATCACCGAAGAAAAAAAATCGATTACATAAACCTAGTCCGAGCATTACGGCGAGACTAAAGACGGGTTGCGCAATAGACGTTAAAAGCATCGTAGTTACATCGATTCTAAATGCATTTGTCTTATCTCCTGGGACCAGCTTTCGCCTTCACGTTGTTTCGTTTCTATCTTCCGTTTTCTTATCTTTCCCTCTTCCTCGCTTTGCTGTTATCGTTCTATTTCTCTCTTTTTTTCCCACCGTCTGTTTCTCACTCGTTTTCTCCTTGTTTTCTAATTATTCTTTTTCTCCTTCTAATTCTCTCTCTATTCTCTCCCTCTCTCTCTATCTCTCTCTCTCTCTCTCTCTCTCTCTGTTCCAACGCTATCCCTTCCCCTGTCTCCCATCTTCCTTCTCTACTTTGCCTCTTTTCCGGTCAGATGGACTAAATAAATAAGCCAATCCAATTTGCTTCGCTCCCCACTTTCCACTTTTCTTCAACTGTTTTCTTTTTCTTATTCTATTTTCTGCTTTGGGAAAGCAATAATCAAATAATGTTACTCATATTACTACTACTATAACAACTCCCATCATTGCTACTATTAACTAGGGAACGAGAGAGAAAGGAATGAGAGCGAAGAAACAGGAGAGAGAGAGAGTGAGAGGAGAGGACGAGAGAGAGAGGAGAGAGAGGAGAGAGGAGAGAGAGATGAGAGAGAGGAGAGAGGAGAAGACGAAGAAGGAGTAGAGAAGAGAGAGAGAGAGGAGAGAGAGGAGAGAGACGAGGAGAGAGAGAGAGAGAGAGAGAGAGAGAGAGAGAGAGAGAGAGAAAATTTAGAGAACCAGCAAGACCAAATAAACGAAACAACCAAACTAAACAACAAAACAACAAAAAAAAAATGAGAAGAGGCAGAGAGAGAACCCAGAGCCACCTGCCACTAATTACATCCGAAGCAGAGATGCCAGGCGAGGGAAGTCCTCTAGCGAAGTCCGACCAGCTTATCAAGGGGAGAAAGATTTACTATTGACGGACGAAAAGCTTAATACTCGACCAAATATTTGCTTGGTCTTCTCCTCCAGAGACTTTCTTGGGAGATGTTGACAAAAAACGTCATCTTCTTTGTTACTCTTTTTTCGGTCGAAAGAGGATGACAACATCGTGGAAGATGGTGAGAGATGTAAAGCAATAAAGATTTGCGATTAAAAGCTTTGCAATAGAAATGATAAATGTTTATCAAAATAATTATGTAAGTAGAGAACAGGTATGATGGTAAAAAATAGGCCAATACACATTTTTTTCATAATGGGCCGTGTGTATCACAATAATAAAAATAACTAGAGACGGTAAATTATAAGAAAAAAATACCCTCCTGATTTTTGGAGACAGAGGGTATTTAAAAATCCCCCCCCCCTCCTCTCCTCCTCATCCTCCTCCTCCTCCTCCTCCTCCACCTGTGTTCTCGTCCTCATCCCCTCCTCCTCCTCTCTCTCCCCTCTTTTTCCTTCCCCAAGAATTCGATAAGGAATGCAGTTATTACGAGGGCGGTCCCTTCCCGAACGCTCACGGGTATCTGCAGGAATGTGAGGTCGTATTACAGCTTATCACGGCCTGTTGAAGATTTCTTAAGCCTCTAGTAGAGAATTTAGCGTATTTCCATGCGTACACATACATCAACATATTGCTTCATACATATAGTCATAGACAGGCACATCTACATAGAAATACAGAACGAATGCGAGCGCGTGTGTATATAGATGTGTGGAAGAGGGAAAAAGTGAGAGAGTGAGGATGAGGAGTTTGGGAAGGAAGGAGGAGGGAGGGTAAGGGGAGAGAAGAGAAAGAGAAGAGGGAGAGAGAGAGAAGAGAAAGAGAGAATGAGAGAGTGAGAGAGAGTTGAGAGAGAGAGAGAGAGAGAGAGAGAGAGAGAGAGAGAGAGAGAGAAGAGAGAGGAGAGAAGAGACGAGAAGGAGAAAGAGAGAGAGGAGAGAGAGAGAGAGAGAGAGAGAGAGAGAGAGAGAGAGAGAGAGAGAGAGAGAGAGAGAGAGAGAAAGAGAGAGAGAGAGAGAGAGAGAGAGAGAGAGAGAGAGAGAAAGAGAGAGAGAGAGAGACGACGAGAGAGAGAGGAGAGAAGAGAGAAGACAGAGACAGAGACAGGGCAGAGACAGAGAGGAAAGACAAAGGCAAAAGAAAAAGAAAAGAAAAAAACACTTCTCGAAAAGACGTATAGACAAAATGATAAAGACGAACAAACGATAGAAAAAGAAATAAACAACGAAAGGAAAAGAAAACCTGACCCCTCTTTCTACTATCCGAAACGGGGTGCCTCTAGTCGCCAGATTCCCACGGTGGACTTTCCTTCAGGGCCTCCTCCTCCCCCACCTTCCACCGCTTCCCCTCCCTCCCTCTTCCTCCCCTCACTTCCCTCCCTCTACTCTGCTCTTACAACCCCTCCATAACCCTCCTCAAATCGCCCTCACCAACCCCTCCTCCTTCTCTCCCTCCCCTTTCTCCCCCTCAATCCCTTTCCCTTCCCCTCCCCCCCTCCACAATCCTCTCTCCACCACCCTCCCCCCTTCCACCCTTCCCCACCACCCTTCCACCCCTTCCGCACCCTCCCCTCCCCCTCCACCCAACCCCTCCCTCTTTTCCTCCCCCCTCCACCCCATCCCCAACCACCTGCCACCCAACCCTCCCCTTCCCACCCTTCCCCAAACCACCCTTCCACCCCTTCCTCCCCTCCCCCCTCCCCCTGCCACCAACCCCTCCCTCTTCCTCCCTCACCCCATCCCCCCAACCACCTTCCACCAATCCCCCCCCCCACCCCATTCACTATCCCTAACAAGCCAGGAATTGATTTTTATGAGCGATCACCTAAGCTCTGTTTAAAAGTAGGGATTTGGGCGTGTGATAGATGAGGAGCTCGGGAGATAAGATAAAAGGTGTTTGTGGGCATTCGGGTGTTCGAGGGCGCGGGGGCACGGGGAGATAGGGTGTAAACAAGGGTGGTTTAAGAGAGAGAATGAGAGAGAGAGAGAGAGAGAGAGAGAGAGAGAGAGAGAGAGAGATAGGGAGGAGGAGAGAGAGAGAGAGAGAGAAAGAGAGAGAGAGGGGGGGGGAGGGAGGGAGGGAGGAGGAGAGGAAGAGAGGGAGAGGGAGAGGGAGAGGGAGAGGGAGGGAGAGGGAGAGGAGAGGAGAGGGAGAGAGGGAGAGGGAGGGAGAGGGAGAGCGGAGGCGGAGAGGGAGATGGAGAGGGAGAGAGAGAGAGAGAGAGAAGAGAGAAGAGAGAGGAGAGAGAGAGAGATAGAGAGGAGGCGAGAGAGAGAGGAGGACAGAGAGGAAGTGGAGAGAGAGAGTGAGGAGAGAGTTGGGAATAGAGGAGAAGAGAGGAGAGAGAGAGAGAGGAGAGAGAGGAGTGGGATCGACGATCCTGCCCCCACTACTCATGCGGTTAGAGCACGGCGTGCGAGAGAGGGAGGGAAGGAGTATAGCTCTGTAGTGACGAGAGGGCGAGAGGATGGCATTCGGCGAGAGGTGGGAGGGAGAGGGAGAGAGAGAGAGAGAGAGAGAAGAGACGAGAGAGAGAGAGAGACGAGAGAGAGAAGAGAGAGAGAGAGAGAGAGAGAGAAGAAGAGAGAGAGAAGAGAGAGAGAGAGAGGGGGGGGGGAAAGCAGAGAAAGATAAGAGAGAGAGGAGACAGAGGGTGGCTGCGTAGTTTGGAAGTGGAGGGTAATCTATTTAGCAAAAAGAGATATTTTAGAAATAGATAGATAAATGAATAGATTGATAGACCTGATAGTAGGGGTAGATAAATTAGATTCGACAACATGAGCGAGAGAGAAAGGAGAGAGAGTAAATAGAAGAGATAAGTAGATTAGATAAAATATATAGTATAAATAGAGAGAGAGAGAGAGGAAAGATGAAATACATAATAATAAATATGCATGAATTGTCACAATATTAAGCTGTATTGCTATGTTACATGGTTATTCTTGTGTGACAGAGATGCGTGTTTCATGTGCTTCTAAATTTACCTTCCATGTGTGCAGGGAGATGGCCGCGGGTTGCCAGTCCACTGGCAGGGTAGGAAATTGAACGCAGGCGAGCAAAATAGCTAGACGAGATCGCTGACCACGTTCACCACACAGTCTGGGGGAAGGAGAAGGATGAGGGAGGGGGGAGAGGGAGAGGAGAGGGAGAGGGAGAGGGAGGGGAGGGGAGAGGGAAGGGAGGGAGAGGGAGAGGGCGCGCCTCAGGGAGAGGAGAGGGAGAGGAGGACTATGAGAGAGAGAGAAGATGGCAGAGATGATGAAGATGAGAGAGAGAGAGGAGGAGAGAAAGACAAGAGGAGGGAGAGTGGTCTCGTGCCTTGACCAAGAGATAAAGATGTATATAGAGATGAGAACTAGGAATAGATAGATAGAATAAGGAGCTCGAGATTCAGTGAAAGAGAGAAGAGAGAGAGAGAAGAGAAGATGAAGAAAACAGAACACCGAGGAATGGAACGCGAGCGCGGAGAAGGTGCGACCGCGAGACGAGCAACGATGAATTGCTCACGAACGTCCACAGAGGGAAGTATGAAAGACAGAGACCGTAGCCGAGAGACGAGAGGAGTGCAAAATGGAGAAGATGAACTCGCGAGAAAGATACGAGGATAGGACTATTTTGATTGGAAAGGTACGGTCGTGCGCGGGAAACAGTCAGATGGGCCCGGATAAAGTGATCGTGGATGAGAATGAGGCCCAGCGTTTCGAGACAGACGGGGCGAGGCATTTCACGGAGGACGGGAAGACAAAGATAATTATCCGCGATAAAATTTACTATAATCCGTCCCCAGGGCCAACCTGTCAATTCATGACGGACTATTTGACATACATACAGACATACATGTCAGCATTAACGATACATACGTAACGTATCGAAGTAGACAGACAGTAGAATAATATAGCAATAGACGAGAACATACATATAGCATAACATACACACTACCCACACATAACGACAACATACTACACAAACATACACACGACCTACAATCAACACACAAGCGCAACAACAAGGCGGACAGGCACTACACCACGCGACACACACATCCTCACGACACTAGGATATATAGAGTAGATAGGAAAAAGTATATAGTAGTAATATTATACATGAATATGACATAAGAGAGAGTAAAGATAAAGTAGGATATGATAGTGAAGAAGTGAAGATAAGGAAGGGGGGGAAATAAATGAGAGGGATAAGTAGAGAAAGATAGTACCATAATAGAGTATAATAAAGCGATAATAGACGATAAAGGATATTACATATTTTAGAAGTAGATAGCGCGAAATAATAGGAGATATAAAAATAGATAACACATATAGAGACGAGCAGGATGAGGATAAGTAAGTGAGGCAGATAATCACAGGAGGCGCTACAAA
>NW_020868296.1:175270-202770 GCF_003789085.1 Penaeus vannamei
CCTCCTTTCCCTCCTCGCGTTTCTTCCTCTCCATCTCCACCACCCTTTTTCCCTTCATCTATTCACCGGTTTTCACCACCATCTCTTCCTTATTAACCACCCCTTTCTTCCTCTCCCTTTCTCATCTTTTCCCCCTGTTCCTTCTCATTTATCTCTCTTATCTTCTTTTTCCTTTCCTAACTCCCTCCACCTCGTTCTCTCCTCCTCCTTTCCACATTTCTTCTCCTTTACCATCTCTCCTCCTCATTTCCTCTATCCTCTTTTGTCTATTTCCCTCTCTCCTTTCCCCATTTCCCTCCTTCCTCCTCCCCCTTTTTCTCTTCATCCTCTTTCCCTATTTCGTTCGCTCTGTCTCTTCTTACCTCTTTTCCTCACCCTCTTTCCCGCCTCATTCCCTTCCTGCTCTCTTACTCCTTCCCCTTTTCCTCCCTCGTTTCTCATTTTCCTCCCCTCCACCGCCCCCTTTTTTTTCCCTCCACTTTCCTCCCCCCTCCTCCTTTTCCTCTCCCATTTCCCTTCTTCCCTCCTCCCTCCTCCTCATTCTCCTCCCCCCTGCCCCTCTCCCCATTTCCCTCCCTCCTACCTCCTATCTTTCTTTCCCCCCCCTCCCGTTCCTCCCTCCTTTTCTTCTCTTCCGCTCCCTCCTCCCTCCTTCCCTTTCCCCTCTTCCCTCCCTCCTCCCTCCTCCCTTTCCCCCCTCCCTCTCCATTTCCCCTCTCCCTCCCTCCCCATCCCCATTTCCCCTCTTTCCTTCCTCCCTCTCCCCCTTCCCTTCTTCCCTCCCTCCCTTCCTTCCCCATTCCCCTTCCCCTTCCCCTCTTCCCTCCCTCCCCCTCCTCCTTTCCCCTCTTTCCTCTTTCCCAACTCATTCCCCTCCTCTGTCCTTTCTCTTCCTTTCCTCCCTCCTTCTCCCCATATTCCCCTCTTCCCTCCACTCCCTCCCTCCTTTTCCCTCCTCCCCTCCTTTCCCTCCTCCCTGTCCCTCCTCCCCTCCTTCCATTCCCCTCTTTCTCCCTCCCCTCCTTTCTCCTCCCTCCCCTCTTCCCTCTCCCCATTCCCTCATCCCTCCCTCCTCCTTTCCCTCCTCCCTCCTCCCTTCCCCTTCCTGTCCCCCTCCCCTCATCTTCCCCCTGTCTCCCCTCCCCTTCCCCTCCCTTCCCTGTCCCCTCCTTTCCATTCCCCTCTCCCTCCCTCCTTCCTCCCTCTCTCATTCCCCCCTGTCCCCCCTCCCCCTCTCCCATCCTCCTCCTTCCCCTCCTTCCCTTCCCTCCCTTGCCAGCTCTCCTTCGACGACTCCGTCTGGATCACCATCGTCCGGGAGCCGTCGGCCGTGTTCGAATCCATGTTCCACTACTACCGTCTGCACAAGTTCTACGGCGCGACGTTCGATCACCTTCTGTGGAAACTGGAGGGCGGGTTTTCTTCGCGTTTCAAGTTGAACAATATGTAATTTTATTTATTTATTCTATTATCTTTATCATCCTTTTTTCTATTATTATGGTTTATTTGTCAATTTTATCTTTGTTTTTTCTCATTTTTGGTGTCTTAGCTCCCCCTCCCTGTTTACTTTCCTGCGTTCGTTTTCGTACATGCAAGAGAGAATTTTAATAATCTGTTCATGTCAATTGTCTATCGCAAATTAGTAGATAGAACAAGTAAACAGTTTTGTTTGTAGAATGTCGTTATTTATTTTCCTCATATCAACAATATCAATAATAATAATGATAAAACTGTCCTATCCTATTATTATGAGCTTATGATGATATGGTGATGAAGGTGTAACAAATACAGCAGTAGAAATGTAAAGAAATGATGATGATGATGATGATGGTGGTGGTGATGATGATGATGATGATGATGAATATAATGATAATAATGATGGTGATGGGATGGGGGATGATGATGGTGATGATGATGACTATTTATGATTTGATGACGATGATGAAGATGATTGATATGATAATGATATTTGGATAATGATAATAATGATAATATAATAATAATAATATATAACAGTAGAAAAGTTTAGTATAGAGTAGTAGTAGTATAACAATGATAATAATAATTAAAAATAAATTACATTAATGATTATTCTCATTGCTGTGTTCCTTGCAGGTACATGGGGCGCCTCGGCAGGAACCAGATGACGTGGGACATGG
The DNA here is from genome assembly GCF_003789085.1 of Penaeus vannamei. Classification (NCBI taxonomy): domain Eukaryota; kingdom Metazoa; phylum Arthropoda; class Malacostraca; order Decapoda; family Penaeidae; genus Penaeus; species Penaeus vannamei. Next base: position 177,430 of record NW_020868296.1, read on the forward strand.
GACTCGACGACCAGGACCTTCGGCAGGAGGCAGTTCTGAAGGAGGCGCTGAAGCTCCTCGACCACACCTTCCATTTAGTTATGGTTAGTGGCCGTCGGTGTGTGTGTGTGGGTGGGGGAGGAGGAAAGCAAGTGGGAGGGGGCTTGCGTGAAATAAGTGCTGTATGTGTAGGTAGTGTGTTGGGGTAGGTGTGGAGGATGAAGGGGAGGGGTTTGTGCGTTGCCGTGGGTGGGTGGGGAGGCTGGGAGGGGGGTGGAAATTGATTCACATTGCATCAGTCTAAGTAGGAGCCTATACAATTTTCGAAAGTTCGCTAAGAACAGCAGATTTTTTCATCTGAGAAGAGTGTATACGTTTCGTTCCTTTGCCATCTTCTTCGTCCTGACCTTCTCTTTTCCTTGTTCTTCGTCGTTCCGTCTCCTCCTCTTCGTCCTCCCCTTCCTCTTTCTCTTCTTCCACTACCTTCCTCCTCTCTACCACCAGCACCTTCCTCCCCTCTTCGCTCTCCTTTCTCCTCATCCTCGTTCCCTCACCTCTCCCTCCTCCCCACACCACAACACCACCTCTCCTTCCACCACCACCACCATCTACCTCCACCAACCACCTCCTCTCCTTTACCACAACACCTTTTCCCTCAGCTCTAACTCCTGCCTCCTCCTCACCCCACTTTCTCCTCTCCTCCACCTCCTTCTCCTCCACCACAACCACTTCCTCCTCTCCCTCCCACCTCTACCTCCACATCACTCTCCTCCACCACAACCACTCCTCCTCATCAACCACCACCTCCTCCTTCTCCACCACCGACCTCCTCCTCTGACCACCACCACTCTCTCTCCTCCTCACCACTCCACCACACACCACACCTCTCCCTCTCCCCTCGCCTCATCCACCTTCCTCCTCACCTCCTCCTCCTCATCCACACCTCTCTCTCCTCCTCCACACTGGCCGAACGCAGGACGCAGTCCCCTGCCGTCCTCTGCAAGACCTCCTCTGCTGGAGCGACGAGGACGTCCTACGGTCATGTCGAGGAACCCGTGAGGAAGGACCGCGTACACCGGTGAGTTCCTTGACGCGAGCAGTGAGTGTCCGACTACCTCGAAGCACTTTTAACTCCACTGGACGAGTCAAAGTTACTACTCCTTCTTCAGGGAGGTGGAAGGGAGGTGGATAAGGGGAAGGGATGGGGTGAGGGAAAGAGGGAAGGAGGGGTTAGGGGAGGGACGTGTGAGGAGGAGATATGGGGAGGGGACAGGTTCGAGGAGGGATAGGTAAGGGGTAGAGGGCGGAGGGACAGGAGTAGAGGAGGGGCAGGTTTGAGGTGAGGGGATAGGGGAATGGAATGGGGGGAAGGGGACAGATGAGGAGGGTGAGGGGGAGGGGACAGAGTGAGGGCGGACAGGGGGAGGGACAGGTGAAGAGGATAGGGGGAGGAGGAGATGAGGCAGGGAAGGAGAAGAGAGAATGAGGAGTGAAAGGAGAAGAGGAATGAGGAAGTGACAAGGGAAGGAAAGGTGAATTCGCGGAAGATTAAACGAGAAGTAGAAAGAGAAGGTGTAAGGAAAGCACACAAGAGAAAGGGAAGACCAGAGCAAGAATTACAAGGAAAAAGTGGAGGCGGCATTAGGGGAAGGGCTCGCGCGCGCGCAAGGGGATGGGATGAAGAGGAGAAAGGGAAAGAGGAGGAAGGGAAGGGTAGAGCAGGTGAATGAAGGGGAAGAGGAGGAGATTATTACCACACTAAATACCGCTTACCCTTGCCAGGATGATGCCGACGGGCAGATAAGAGGGATAAAGGGGATGGGGAAGAAGGGTGAAGAGAGGGAAAAGGTTGACAAAGGAAGGAAGAACAGAGAGGAAAAGGGGGAAGCGAAGGAGAGAGAAAGGGGAGAACAGAAAATGAGAGAAAATGGGGAGGAGAGAAGAGAGTGAAAGGGAACGGTAGGGAGGGCCACTTAGGGGGAGGGGAAGGGATGGAAGGGACAAGAGAGAAAAGGGGAGAGAGAGGAAAGACCGAGAAAAAGGAAGAACAAGAAACGAGACAAAGGTGGAAAAGCGAGATACGAAAATGGGCGGTAGACAGGATCGGAGCCACCAAGAGGGGGGTAGAGGAGAAGAGAGAGGGAGAGAGAGAGAGAGGGAAGCGGGAGTGNAGAAGGAAGAACCCAAAAGGGGGAAGGGGGGGGGCGCAAAAATATCGCGCGCAGAAATACACAACACAAGAGCTAAACGGAAATAAAGGCTCTGGGACGCAGGAAGTGACGCGATAATACAATTTGATGGCACGAGACGTCGGATTTCTCAGGTGCGCCCTGGAGTGTCTCCAAAGAAATTATATATATAAATATAAATACATATATATATATATATATATATATATATATATATATATATATATATATATATATATATATATTTTATATATATTTATAATATATTTATATATATATATATTATATATTTATATATTTATATATTTATATATATATATATATATATATATATATATATATATATATATATATATATATATATATATATACACTTATATAAACATTCACAATACATATAAGCATTGGAGGATACACTATGTTTATCACATTATGCATCATAACTTACAATATGTAAAATTCATAATAAAACAATCATGAATATCATAAACACCTTTCAATGATATATGCATGAGCACTTATGCATACTCAGAGGCAAAATGGCAAACATGCATAAACACGCATGCATAAAAAACATTAATCAATTCAAAATGCCTTATACTGACATGATGACGCAAGAGATCTCTCTCAATGGGGCTGATCAAAACTGGACATCAAGCGGCTTCATCTTTACTAGCTTTTCCTCTTAAAAAAAAGAAAAACTAGTCAAGATGAAGATGGTGATGATAATAATAATAATAGCAAAAATTTTAATGACGCTGATGGCGATAATGATAACGGCTATAATACTCATAATTATGAGAATCGCAATGGAAAAACAAAGACAATAATAATAATTTCAAAGACAGTGATAACGATAATGATAACAGCAGCGATAACGGTGAATGTGATGATAATGGCGATGATCAAAATAAACATGACGATTACTAACACATCACAACGATAACCGTGATTTCAGCAACAACAACAACAGCAGAAACGCCACCATCATCACCAATAACAAACCAATAACAATCCCACGTCTTAAGAAAAAAACAACAACGATAAAACACAGATGGACTTCACCACCCCGTAATAATCGTATCAAGTGGACCAATGCTTTAATGGGGGTGGCATACAGGCATGACCCAGCACCCAGCTCCTCCTGCCTTACGACGCAGCCCGTCCGAGGGAAGGGAGGAGATGAAGGAGGAAGGAGGAGGGATGGAGATGAGGGAGGAAGGAGCAGGGAGGAAAGGGAAGGAGGGTGGGAAGAAAGGAAGAAGGGAGGAAGGAGGGGAGGGGGGATTCTTGCGTCATCACAGCTCGTAAAGGGATGACTACGAATCGAACTCATTAGGCTTTGGGAAAAGTCGATTCAAAAATGCAATACACGAGGAAAGATCTTTTTAAATATTGATTTGATTTAAATATTGTATGTATGTATGTATGTGCTGTGTGTATATACAAATTCAACGTATCATATCCATATCTGTGTGTGTGTGTGTAAATATATGTATGTGTATATATGTATATATATATATATATATATATATAGATATAGATAGATAGATAGATATAGATAGATAGATAGATAGATAGATAGATAGATAGATAGATAGATAGATATATAGATATATATAGATATATATATATATTATATATATATATATATATATACATATATATACATATATATATATATATATATACTATATTATAATATATATATATATTATATATATATATATATATATATATATATATATATATATATATATATATATATATATATATATATATATATATATATATATATATATATATATATATATATATATATATATATATATATATATATATATATATATATATATATTATAATATATATATATATATATATATATATTTATATATCTATAGACAGACATATGGATATATAGATGAATAAGCTGATAAACATATAGATAATCAGACAGGAATATAGATAGACTAACAGATATACGGGTACTTATGTACAAGTATGTATGTATGTATAGCATGTATATATGCATGCCTCCCTGCCTGCCTGAATGCTTCCTGCCTGCCTGCCTATACAGAAAATACAGAAAAAACATCTGCAAGTATCGATACCATTACCAGCATGAACTCCGCATAATCAGTTTGTGACGATCAAGATCTCGGTCAGATAAATCAATAAGAAAAAAAAAAGCAACATCACTTTTGCATAATACTGAAGTTACATCATTTCCAGATTACAAAAAAATTCAAAATACAGCTACGGTGGAAGCCTTAGGTCACGTCTGGTAACAATGCGTACTTTGTTCCTGTACGAGTCTCAATTTTCCTCGGAAAGTCTCGCCGTTCGTGTCTTACCAAAGGATGAAGGGATAAACATTAATTTTTCTCTTTTCCAGTTAGAAACTTTATTTGACCTCAGCCATCCCTTTGCATATGACTATTTATTTAGTTACATAAACTTATTTACCTTATTCAATCATAAAAAGATTATTTACATTACTTAATTATTCATTTTTCGGATTTGCATCTTGCTGCAACGGTCTGATTTCAATCTTCAGATATCAAGAACGTATTCCATAGAACACAAAACACACATAGGCATGTATGAATATCCACATTTCCTTTACTTTTTACTATACTCTCTTTACAACGATATGCGAAGCATACATAACCACATTTCTTCTTTTTTTTCACGTGTTACAAAAACATACAAAGAACTAATATCCGCGTTCCCTATCGTTCTTTCTATGTCATCTTTATTGCCTCTTTTACTCCGTACATCCACACGACCCTTTCAACAATTTCTCAGCTTCCCCTCCCCGTCGATCAAGTCACACTCCCTATCCTTCTTTCGCTTATTGGAAAACATTCAAAGTACAAAGGACCACACTCTCTCCTATTCTCAACCCCTATGTTGTCTTTTACAGTACCTTTTACTTCGCACATCCCTTTCAACTTTCTCTTTGTCTTCCACCCCCGCCATCATGAATTAAGACAAAGTACAAACATGGCCTATCCTTCTTTCACTTAATACAACATCATACAAAGTACAAACATCCACATTCCTTCTCTTTCTTTACACTAATTACAATATACGAAGTACATATATCCGCATTCTCTATCCTTCTTCCCTCTCATTCTCTCCCTACTTCCTTCCCTCCCTCCTCTTTCCTTCCCATCTTTCTTCCTCCCTCCACCCTTCTTCCCTCCCTTCCTCTCACCCCATCCCTCCCTCTCCATTCTTTCCCATCCCTCCTCCCTCCTTTCTTACTCCCTTCTCCCTCCCTCCCTCCTCCCTCCCTCCCTCCTCTCTTTCTCCTCCTTTTCTACCTCCCACCACTCTCCTTTCATCCTCCTCTTCCTCCCTCCCACCCTTCTTCCATCCACTCGCAGCTACGAACCGCGAATTCACGGCCGCCAGCCAACGCAGCGTCCCGTGATGTGTTTTCCCAAGACAACTGGCCCAACAGCCTTCGTCTTCATCGCAAGGAACACACAAACACACTCAAGACGCCCTCATGGTTACTCGGCAAAAAACAGCGGCCGTAAATAAAAATCCGTTTACTCCTCGACACATGAGACCCGGGGAGCTACGGGGTAAACACAGCGGGTCTTGTTTCACGGCGAGGGATAAATGTCTTTTGAGACTCCTTCGCCGTCGTAAGCCATATAGGCCTCTCGAGGAGCTTTCGTCATTTTTCATTTCTGTTGTTTACTGTGTCGTCTGTGAAATGAAGATGGGCATCTGACCTCATGCTGAAATACTATCGTCTTATCATACTTTTTATAACACTTCTTTCTTCTTTCTCCTCTCTCTTCTCCCCCTCTCCTTCTCCTCTCTCCTCTCCTCTCCTCTCCTTCTCTCCTCTTTCCTCTCTTCTCCTCCTCCTCTTCTCTCTGTGTGTGTGTGTGTGTGCGTGTGTGCGTGTGTGCGTGTGCGTGTGTGCGTGTGCGTGTGTGTGTGTGTGTGTGTGTGTGTGTGTGTGTGCGTGTCTGTGTTTGTCTGCGCGTATGCGTATGTGTTCATATGCGTGTGTTTGTGCGTATCAGTGTGCGTGTGGGTATGAGCAGCGTGTGCACATCTCCCCACCCCCGCCGCCGAGGAGCAAGCGCCGCTGGTTCCCACCGCCTTTCGTCACGGCTCGTTGGGGAGCGAGCCCGCCCCGCATCCTGTCCTCCGCCGCCTTCGCTCGCCGCCGAGACACGTCAAGACGGCGACTAATCGTTTCCCTTTTTCCACCTAATCCTCCGCTGCGAATAAAAGGCACTAATCGCTCTTCCTCTCTCCATCCATCATCGCATTATCGTCACTCCCACGGAATATGTTTTCTGTTTACGATCTCCGGTATAGGTGTCGGCTGGCTGGCTGCTTCCCCCGCCGAGGGTCGCGGCCATTCGTCAAAGAGTGTGTTCATTACGTACAGCTGAGAGTAAATAGGTACCGCGACCCCTGACCGAAGCCCCGCGCCCTTTCCGCCATTGTGTAAATAAAACAACACAGGTCAACGGAAAAGAAAAGGGACGAGTAATTTTATGTTTTTTCTCTCTCTTTTCTTTCATGTCGTTTCGATTTCCTCTTTTTCTTTCACTCTCTTTTCCTCCCTTTTTTGTGCCTCTCCTTCTCTTATCTTTATTTTTTCCCTATTTCATCATCTTCAAATGTTCTGCACTTTCATTCCGCAGCTTTGCCCATTGGTTGTTTATGCTTCGTCTCCGCCTTCTCCTTCATTCCCACTTCCTTTTCTCTCCCTATTTTTTCTCCTCTCCTTCTTCCTCCTCGTGTCCTTCTCCTTCTCACCATCATCCTCATCCATATCGTTATTCTCTTGTTCCTGCTTCTGCACCTGTTCTAACTCCTCTTCTTCGTTTTCCTCTTTCTTTTTTCGTCCTCTCAATCCTCCTATACTCCCCCTCCTCCCCCTTACCTCTCCTCAAAACATCAAGTGTAAATGGTCTTGATGCCTCCCCTCTCCATACCTCACCTTCTCCACGCCCCTTTCCTCGCCCCCTTCCCCACCCTTCTTTCTCCTCCTCTCCTCACCCCTCTCCTCACCTTACACCTCCCCCTTCTCCCCCCTTCCCCCATCTCCCTCCCCTCCTCCTCCTCCTCCTCCTCTTCCCCTTTCTCCCTCCCCTCCTCCCCTGCTCTTCCACCTTCTCCATCCCCTCCTCCTCCTCCTCTTCCCCCTTCCCCTTCTCCCTCCCCCCCAGGCACTGCCCAGCCCGACAGGAGGTTTCCGCGAGCAGGTGTTCCCTTCTGACAAGGTCACGCCAGGTTCAGCAGGTATCATTACCCAGTCCACTTGAGCCAATATTCAAAGCACGCGAGTGAGTGAGTGAGTGAGTGAGTGAGTTGAGTGTGTGTGTGTGTGTGATGAGTGCGTGCATGCGTCCGTCCGTGCTTATGCTTGTGCCTATGAGAGTAAGACACGTAATGCAGACACAAAAACCTAAAAAAAAAAAAAATCTAAAATTTACATAGAGGCGACCAGACATTAACACAAAAGGGCGCTCGACATCAAGCAAGAAACAAGGCAAAGAAGAGTGCATCTGCGCGACGAGGGTGAGGGTAAGTGTCAAGGTGAAGCGAGAACGAGAACACAGAGAGAGAGAGAGCGCAAGGGAAGAAAGGATAAAGGTGAGGTGAAGATGAGAATAAGAATGTGGGTGTGACAGGGACGTGAGCAAAGGCCATGAATATATGAAAAAAAAGAAGAAGAAAAAAGGATTGATTAAGCAACGCCGAATGAGATGAGATGAATCAGACCGTGTATGTTCATGGAGAGGGGGAGGGGGGGGGGAGGAGGAGGAGAGGGGAGGAGGGAGGTAGGAGGAAGGGTTCTTCCCACTCCCTCCCTTCGTGAAAGAGAAGAGAGAGAGAGAGAGAGAGAGAGAGAGAGAGAGAGAGAGAGAGAGAGAGAGAGAGAGAGAGAGAGAGAGAGAGAGAGAGAGAGAGAGAGAGAGGAGAGAGAGAGAGAGAGAGAAAGAGAGAGAAGAAAGAGGAGAAGGAGAGAGAAAGAGAGAGAGAGAGAAAAGAGAGAGAGAGAGAGAGAGAGAGAGAGAGAGAGAGAGAGAGAGAGAGAGAGAGAGAGAGAGAGAGGAGAGAGAGGAGAGAGAGAGAGAGAGAGAGAGAGAGAGAGAGAGAGAGAGAGAGAGAGAGAGAGAGAGAGAGATGAGAGAGAGAGAGAGGAGAGAGGAGCATAAGAGAGAGAGAGAAATGAAGAGAGAGAGAGTAAGAGAAGCGACAGACTAAGAAAACGAGAATGAGAAAGACAGTGAGTGAGAGAAAAAAAAAGACGAACCAGTGTGAACCAAGGTATGTCCTCGAAGGCCCGAAGGTAACATACCAGCATGACGGACAAATCCCCCCCCCCCAACCCTCACCCATCCAACCCCCACACCCAACGCACCCACAGCCCCAGTACACGGCAGGGCTTAGAGGGGGCTCAGGCTGCACGCTAGCCATGCCATCCCACCCTGTACCAAACGTGCCCCAGCAAAGAGCAGAGTAGAGCCCTTCCGGCTCTTCTCTACCCTGTCAAAGAGCAAAATCAGAATAATTAGAAAATTCCACTTCCCCGAAACACACACACATCCACCCACGACCCCCCCCCACACACACACGAAAAAAAGGGAAGGGGGCGCGACAGGGACCAACAAACACGGGGACATAAACAAACAAGCGGCGTCCCTTGCGCAACGGGCGGGGACGGCGGCGGGCGGCTCTCGGGGCGACAACCCTGGCGAGTTGCGTCACCCGGGGAGTGTTAGGCCGTCACACACACACACACACACACACACACACACACACACACACACACACACACACACACACACACACACACACACACACACACACACACACACACACGCACACACACTCACACACACGCACGCACGCACACGTCGGAGGGCAGCGGAGAGGGGGCTGCGAGGGCCATACGGGAGCCTTAGCCATATACATCCTTTTTGTCTGTTTTCCCTTGCCTTATTCCCTTCCGTTTCTCTCTCTATCTTCCCTGTACTCCTTTCTGCCGCCTCTCTTTGGTAACTATATATCTACCCTCCCTTCCCTCCCCTCCCCCTCCCTCCTTTCTATTCTCCTCCCTCCTCCCATCTTTCCTTTTATCCCTTTCTCCATCCTAGGCCTTAGCTTTACAATTCATATCATTAGTGCAAGGACGTGTATATGTATGTGTCTATACGTATATATATATATATATATATATATATATATATATATATATATATATATATATATATATATTATATATATATATATATATATATATATATATATATATATATATATATATATATATATATATATATATATATATATATATATATATATATATATATATATATATATATATATATATATATAATATATATATATATATATATATATATATATATATATATATATATATATATATATATATATATATATATATATATATATATATATATATATATATATATATATATATATATATAATATATATATATGTATATATATACATATATATATATATATATATATATATATATATATATATATATATATATATATATATATTCAGTAATCAACTTATTCATTTATCTATTCATGTAAATATAAATATATAAATATACAATAATATATATATATACATATATATATATATATATATATATATATATATATATATATATGATTATTATTAGTACTATCCCCCAATAATCATTTCCTCCTTTGTTAATGAGACGACCATACCCCCGACAATTTTGAAGCCGAAAACCAACAAATCAAAAGACGTGCATAAACAACAGCATCTAAAACAAACAAATCAACAAATAACACACACACAAAACGGGCGCGGGCCATGCGAGTTGACAAGCCAATCTCGCCCGTAAATGCATCAGGGCTGACCTTCTCGGCGTCCCCAGATTATTGAATTGGCACACTGGGTAGAAAATGAAATCATATCAGACACCCGGGAGATAGAAGCAGGGGGTGGGAGAGGGAGGGAAGGGGGGGGATAGGGACGTTATGGGGTGAGAGGGGGGGGGTTATGGGAGGTCAACTCAATAAACTCCACCCCCTCCCCTGCCCCCCACTTTCCTTCTGTTCATCATACTTCCCCCAAAAGAAAGTCTATTAATCTTCATGTTCTCAAAGAACTGGAAACGAGAGAATGAGAGAACGAGAACAAAGAGCGTGCCTGAAGAGTAGTGTCAGAGGGAAAGAGAAAAGATAAGGAAGAGGGATGAGGGAAAAGAAGGAAGATGGAAACGGAGGGGAAGGGAGAGGGTGTGAGAAGAGGTCAATCTAGTAATCCCATTTCTTTCAATCACCCACTCCCCCCTAAAATATAAGTTCATTTTCTTGTTCTTCTCAGAGAGGTGACCACGTGAAACAACGAGAACAAAGACGAAGTGGGAGGAAGGAGGAGGAGATAGGGAGAGAGATAGAAAGACGAACAGAAAGAGGAAAAGAAAGACGGAAGGAAAGGGGATGGAAAGGGAAAGGAAGGGGAGGGGAATGGAGGGGAGGGGGAGCGGTAGGGAGAGGAGAGGAGAACGAAGACCATACAATAATAATAATAATAATAATAATAATAATAATAATAATAATAATAATAATAATAATAATAATAATAATAGTAATAGTTAACATCCGAAATGGTAATTCACCGCCCTTTCGATATGACCCCTCAAAGGCTTCGGATCCTTACGACCTGGTTTCCCACACGGCCTCACCCAAACGTTCCCAGATGCCACCATAAGCACGTAATTTTTACAAGTGATCCCTCTTAGCTCCATCCCCGACACAGTAACCTTAATCCAGCAGACAAATAACCGTCGATGAATCCCAACCAATCAAGTGACGGGGGAACAAATTGATCAATTCATCACATGCAATTCACGTTCTTTTTTTTTAATCCACCTGACTATCACAAAAATAGGCATGTCCACCGTGTTCATGATCCATCCCACGAGACCAACTTGTTACTCATGATCAAGAACTTCACCGTCTCTTGCCCGACCGCTCCTCCATTCATGGTTGTCGTTTCCCCCTTGATAATGCCGTCATCCATGACACTCTCGCAAGGCATCAATAGCTTGGACTGTTGCAAAGGCACGCATGTATTGGCACCTGAAAGTATGATATGCAAAGGTAATTGACATGGCAAGACACGGGGTAACTTTGTATTTGAAAACCAGTCCGGCATTCAATAACAAATAAAAGAAACAAGAAAAAAAAAGGAAAACACACACGCACAATCGCTCCATTGGCAAATAACTAAAGCAAAAAAGACTTGATGTAAAAGAAGAAAAAGAAAAAAAAAACACTTTGTTCATCCACTTACTGTAGACCGCCCCTGTCCCAAAGAAGTGAGCTGAAGTGTCCTCATCGATCCCGCATGTTTGGTGCCACCCGCGGCGATTCGCCACTTCAGCATTTTTACGTGCACTTGGCACCCTGAAGTCCTAGTCCTCCTCCTAGTCCTCCTCCTCCTCCTCCTCCTCCTCCTCCTCCTCCTCCTCCTCCTCCTCCTCCTCCTCCTCCTCCTCCTCCTCCTCCTCCTCCTCCTCCTCCTCTCCCATCATTTTCTTCTTCCTCTTTCTCCTCTGCTCTTCCTTTTCTTATTCTCCTCCATCATCATAATCTACTCCATCTTCAACCTCCTCTTCTACCACCACCACCTCCACTTGCACCCCACCCCACTTCCACCTCCACCCCCATCCCCCACCCCACCCCCCCCCATCCCCATCCCCATCCCCACCCCCATTCTCCTCCCCCAACCCTTCAAGTAGGTGGTATTTACGCGGCACTTCACCCATTTTCAAATCATGGTTTACTCAACATGGTAATGCGATCAGCTGGAGAGATTCTACCTCTTTTATTTTTTTAACTGCTCTTTTTTTCCGAGTTATATTTCTGACATCTTCCGTATTTCTTTTTTCCTTCTTTGTTTTTACCTCGGCTCATCAAATTAATCACGTCCTCAATTGACTCCAACTGGCTTTGTCCCTAGAAATGAGGGAAATGAGACGAGAGATAATATCGCTTCACAAACCGGTGACTAAATACACAAAACAAATAATCAGAAAAAACGACTTTTCCTTGTAAGAGTTCTCACGGCAACTGACGTCAAACTGAAGTACCCAAATCTGTAAAATACACAAAGGTGACTTCAAATTTCTTTTTTTTATCAAGGAGAGAGCGATTTGGGCCTCATATCCAGAGTTATGACGAATCCGATTATTGGCCATCGTTATATCTTGCTGTTTTCTAATCACGATTCTTATCAAGGAGCGACAGGTGTCTGATACGATGATAAAATTCCGTGTTTGATGGACATGATTCATGAGTTTGAGCACAAACAAATTTCAACACACGGACGGACAAACAAACACTCACTGACGTACAAAGCCAAATATAGATACGTGACGAAAAACACCAGAGCTATACAATTGTATCAGTTACATACAATGGGCGTGCAGTGCCTATAGACAAACAGAAGTACGTAGCTCGATTGTTAACCCGAAGCCATCCAAGCCGAGAGCCGTAGGGATGAGAGGACTAGTGAAACGATGAGATAATGCGCTGGTCATTCGCGCGTGAGGATATCCAGGCGGGGGACTGCGGAGGGAGGGAGGAGGGGGGAGAGAGGAGAGAGTAGGGAGAGAGCGTAGAGAGGGAGAGAGAGAGAGGAGAGAGGAAGAGAGGGAGACGGGGAGAGGGGGGGGGAGAGAGATCGAGAGAGAGAAGGAGCATGCAGACGCCCCGAACTGAGAGAGTGAGTTACGGCGAGAGAACAGAGTCACAGAGAGAGAGAGAAGAGAGAGAGAGATGCGAGAGATCATCTGCAAGGCGACGAGGATAAGTCGAGCAGGCAACCGGAAGAGCGAGACGGAGCGAACCGGATGCGATCTCGACGCGCAAGGAAGACACGTCGAGCAACGGAGCCAGACAGAGTGACACTGGGACAGCCACGGGCAACAGGAAGAGAAAGCGACAGGAGAAGACGCACGAACGAGAGGACATAAGAGACCGACGGGCTGAGGCTCTCTGTCGCGAACGCTCAGCGTAAAGACACCCACACACGTACAGAGAAGAAACTGATCTACAGGATCAATAGCCATATGAGGAGGCCCGAACCCAGACACGGTGACGAGAGGACAAACTACAGAACCTCGTAGCAGGACACACAGAACAAGAGCGCTAGGACGCAACAATGCAGGACTACATTGGGGGCGGAATAAAGATTGTCATTGATAAGCGCACTCTTTTCCAATGACGACTTCCTTTCACACTGATCGCTTTATTGAAGTCTCATCGCCCCTCGACTCTCTTTCGCAACGGCAAGTCCCTGGTAGAACTTTCCGGTCCCCTGCAGCACAGAAGAATGGCTCAATATCCACGAATAAAGGAAAGTAGAAAGAAAGAAAGAAAACAAAAAAGAAAATTGAGAACATAAGAAAACCATCAATTCCAGAGGGAAAAGAAAGACAAAAGAAAGAAAACGGGTTTTTAGGAAAATAGGGGGAAACAAAGCAACAGTGATGAGGCGCCGAACAACCGAAAAGCGAAGAAAGAACTGAGCTGGTCGGCGACATAGGGCATAAATTGGCGGTCGTAAGTGTAACAGGCAACTTTAACGGTCTCAATATGGATTAATGTCAGCAATCGACATCCTCGAGGGCTTCTTAACAGGCATAGAAATGAATCACGGGATGAAGGAATCTTAGTTGCTATTGTCCATTATCCAACTTTGCGGAGGCTTGGCAATTCTGTAAACAATGGAAAAGGCGAGAAGAGGCGGGGATAAGAGAACATCAAACCTTAGAATGAGGAGAGAGAGAGAGACGGAAGAGTCTAGAGAGAGAGAGACAGAGTGAATTAGAGAGAGAAGCGAGAGAGAGAGATAGAGAGAGAGAAGAGAGAGATGAGAGTGGAGAGAGGAGGAGGAGAGAGAAAGAAAGAAGAAAGAAACCAAAGAAACAAAAGAGAAAGAAGAAAGAGAAAGAAAGAAAGAGAAAGAGAAAAGAAAGGAAGAAAGAGAAGAAGAAAAGAGAAGAAGATAGAGGTCAAGACAGGAAAGAGAAGAAAGAAATGAGAAAGAAAAAGAGCAAGATGAGAAGATGGGGCGGGTAATCTGCACTGACGAGGGTCAAGTCGAAATGATAGGTAGCGGGGAGGCCGAGACGATCAGAGAGTGAGAGCAGGAGAAGATGAAGGACACGAGAGACGACAGAGAGATGGACGAGAGACGAGAGCAAGGTGAGAGTAGAGAGATCGGAGAGAGGGCTGGAGTAGGAGAGAGAGAGAGAGAGACAGAGGAGACCCGGACGGGAGCGGAGGAAAGGGGAGAGAGAGGAGAGAGAGAGAGAGAGGAGAGAGAGAGGAGAAGACGGAGATGAGTTGAGAGAGAGAGAGAGAGAGAGAGAGAGAGAGAGAGGAGAGAGAAAAAAGTCATGCAATACAGTCTTACCCAAAACCCTGAGTAACTATTTCAAAACCCAAGCGACTGAATGCAAGAAAGAAAGAATGAACGCAAGAAGGAAGAGAGAAAGAAAGAAAGAAGACTCCATCACTTAATATCGCATAACGACCGATCGAAAAAACGGAACAAAGTCACATGCAATCTCGCCAGCGGGAAAAATTTGGCTAATATCATCCGAAAAAGAAGAAGAACGAAGAGGAAAGAGAGAGAGAGAGAAAAAAACACTTTCGAGAACTCTGGAAGCAACCAATTAGATTTCATTACGAGAGATAATTGAGCAATTCTATCGCTGAGGGAAATATATTGGCCTCAAGGGGAGGGAGGGAGGGAGGGAGGGGACTGAGGCAAGAAGGGAGAGGGGTAACATTTTCCCTTCTCTCTTTCTCTCTGTCTCTGTCTCTGTCTCTGTCTCTCTCCCTCTCCCCCCCCCTCTCTCTCTCTCACACACACACACACATTCTCACTCATTTACATTCTCACTCACTCAAATTCAGTCACTCACATTCTCTGTCTGCCCCTACCTCTTTCATTTTCATTTTCACTCTCACTGACCCTCCCTCCCCTCTCTTATCTCCCCTGTTGTCTGTCTGTCTGTCTGTCTGTCTGTCTGTCTGTCTGTCTGTCTGTCTGTCTGTCTGTCTGTCTGTCTGTCTGTCTGTCTGTCTGTCTGTCTATCTCTCTCTCTCTCTCTCTCTCTCATATGCATTAACTCCGCCGAGATGACATCCACTGCAGTTCTCGTTGAGGAAATTCTTTCCACAAAGAAAACGCATACATCATCAAGCTCCACTACTCGTGCAACGCAAACACTTGAATGTCAAAGTCAAGGTTTTGGTGTTACACAACCGCCATTTTTTCCCCTCCTCCTCCCTGTTCTTCCACCCTTTTTCCACATTAGCTCAAGTGAAAAAACGAAAAAAAAGAGATGAAAGCAACAACAGCAACGAAAGGCGGACCGAGAGAGAGAGAGAGAGAGAGAGAGAGAGAAAGCACGTATCCTCGTCTCGAACGCGTTATTGCAAGCGGTCTCCGAGTGGGGCGAAATAAAAGGCCCAAGCCAACAAGTGGCAATCCGGACGGAGGTGCACGAGGAGCGACGCACGGACCCGAACCCGGCTTCTCCCCTCCCTACCCCTACCCCTTCCCCCCCCCTCCCCGCTGAATATGCAATGCGAGACATGAGACCGCCGTTTCTTTGGGATCAAAGAGGGGGGGGGGGGAGGAATGCAGGCTCGGGGGGAAGGAGAGAGGGGCGAAAATTCGCTTAATTCTCCGCAGATTTCCGATTTTCCGTTTCATTTTTCCCCTTCACTCGCGGACTCCCCCCTGAGGGGTTGATATCCTCCGCAAGATCGCCGAAAAAGGGGAGGAGGAATGATGCAAGGAGGGGAAAGGAGGGGCGAGACGCGAGGCAGGTGCGGGTGCAAAAAGAAGCCCGGGGTGTGTTTTGGCCGCGAAATGATCTATGACGGTCGGAAACCCGGTCGCACGCGGCTGGAAAAGCGGTGCAGGACCACGTCACCCGGGACAGGGTCCGTCTCATCCCAAAAAGTCCGAGGCTTGGGGAAGTTTCATAAATATTCTTCCTTATTTACTGCTGACTTTCCCCTCTCTCTCCTACTTTTCTTTCTTTCTTTCTCTCTAACTTTGTTTTCTCTATCTCTCTTTCTCATCTTGCACTCTATATCTCTCTTTTTCCGAAGTCCGGCTAACCTCTCTTCTACTCTCTCTCTCTTTCCTATTCCGCCCTCTCTCTCTCTCTTTCTTTCTCTCTCTCTCTCTCTCTCTCTCTCTCTCTCTCTCTCTCTCTCTCTCTCTCTCTCTCTTCTCTCTCTCTCTCTCTCTCTCTCTCTCTCTCTCTCTCTCTCTCTCTTTCTCTCTCTCTCTCTCTCTCTTTCTCTCTCTCTTTCTCTCTCTCTCTCTCTCTCTCTCTCTTTCTCTCTCTCTCTCTCTCTCTCTCTTTCTCTCTCTCTTCTCTCTTCTTCTCTCTCTTCTCTCTCTCCTCTCTTTTCTCTCTCTCTCTCTCTCTCCTTCTCTTTCCTCTCTCTTCTTTCTTCTCTTCTCTTTTTCTCTCTCTTCTCTTTCTCTCTTTTCTCTTTCTCTCTCCTCTCTTTCTCTCTTTCTCTCTCTCTCTTCTCTCTCTCCTTCTCTTTCTCTCTCCTTCTCTTTCTCTCTCTTCTCTTTCTCTCTCTCTCTTTCTCTCTCTCTCTCTCTCTCTCTCTCTCTCTCTCTCTTTCTCTTCTCTCTCTCTTTCTCTCTTCCTTCTCTCTCTCTTGCTCACTCCATCTCACTTTTTACTTGTCTGACTCTCCCTCACTCTTTACAATTCTATCCCTGCATATTTCTTCCTCCATCTCTCTTTACTTCCACACATCCATCTCCATCACTTTAAATCTTCCAGGCTGCAAAATGTATGCGAATGTATGTATGTGCGTGTGTGAGGGTGAGTGTGCGTGCGTGCGGTGTGCGTGCGCGTGTGCGTGGGCCAAGTGCGTGTGCGTGTGCGTGGGCCGTGGTGCGTGCGTGGTGTGTGTGCGTGTGCGTGTGCGTGTGCGTGTGCGTGTGCGTGTGCGTGTGCGTGTGTGGTGTGTGTGTGTGGTGTGTGTGGTGTTGTGTGGTGTGTGTGTGTGTGCGTGCGTGCGTGGTTGCGTGCGTGCGGCTGTGCGTGCGTGCGTGCGTGCGCGTGCGCGTATTCGTGTGCGAGTGTGTACAGCGCACTTTTCCCATCCGCGGCAATCACCAAACGCAGAATCCAATACCTCCGGTTCGCCGATTTCCTGACGGCTAAACAAAGCGCTAATGCAAGGGCTTTCTTGCTCAAGCGATACCCAATAGGCGGAGAAACACAAAGCCTTGCCGAGAGCGCTGGACCCAAAATGTATAGGCGTGGCAGGAGTAGGAAGCCTGTCCATTTCCGAAGGGATTTAGAAAATAATACAGCATAATAATAACAGTAATAATAATATTTGACGATGATGATGATGATGATGATGACGACGACGACGACGACGACGACGACGACGACGACGACGACGACGACGACGACGACCATCATTATCATCATGATACTACGACTACTACTACTACTACTACTACCAATATAATAATAATAATAAGAGTACGAAGAAAAAAAGAAAAAAAAAATAAAAAATACGTATCCTAGCTAAACATCAACAGCATCATAATAATAATAACAGAAGGAGAGAAGGAGGATAAATAACAAAATAAAAATGAATAAAAAAAATACGTTCCGGTTTAAACCTCAGGAACACCCCATCCGCGTACGAGTGACCGAGGATCCTTCTACCCACCGAATTGTCTTCCTCCCGGTCACCATAAAGACTAATCCGGTTTGGATATAGAGCAGTTTCGCTTTAAGGGTGAATCTGGAAGAATTTGGTCTCTGCGCGGGTTTGCAAAGGGGGTCGGGGCACGCGGGCACGGGCCACAACTGAAGGCTGTATGCTCAAAGGGTAGTGTTCGATGGGGTTTTTCTCTTTTCTTTTTACTGTCATTGAAAAAGTAAATGATTAAAGAAAAAGAGCATCAGTATCACATATTAAACTCCTAATCCTCCCTACACACAAGAGTAAATACCCCCAAAATACAATACTCAAAGGGTATGTGTTCGAAGGATTTTTTTCATTTACTGTTTCAAGAAAATACGATTAAGGATAAAATAACATAGAGTAGGTCTATAATGTTACTCCGATTTTTTTTTTTTTTTTTTTTTTTTGTTTTTTTTTTTTTTTTTTTTTTTTTTTTTTTTTTGACTGCGTTTTTTTTTTTTTTTTCTTTATTTATGCTTTAGAAGAGCATGTAATGGTTTAAGGACAAAAGAACATAAAGTACCACATACTAAACTCCTAACCCCCCGCCCCCCATACCACATAAGAGTAAATACCCCCAAAATAAATAACAAAACAAAAAAAAAAAAATAACGAAGGATCAAACACCCCACAGACGACGAAAAGCCAAGCCATCGCAAGAAGAGGTAAACCGGCAGCGAACGGGCGCAGGGAAGCACGGCCGCCCCCAGCAGCGCCCCGGGGAAGGGCCACCGAACAGGGCGGGGCAGCGGCAGCCAGGGAGGAAAGGGCTGGTGCAGCGTGGCACCCTAATGCCTTCGACTGCAGTGAGAGAGGAACGCCGCCACTGCAGCCGAGACCCGCCGCCCCTTCTCCTGGATGCGTGTTTTGCGAATTGTTCTGATTGAAATTTATCTAATTGCATGATGAAGTTCATTAATTATATCAATAAAAATATATAAAAAATGGATAGATGAAAAAGGTACAATCAGATAAATGCATTAGAAATTACTATATAAACAACCACGAGAAAACGATAATTATTACAATTATGGAGATTACCATCACAATAAATCCATTTGTCAAATCAAAAAGGCATAAAATATAAAAATATGAAATCCCACGGCCAACAACCTCATCTGCATATTACACAACATCTTAGCGGCGAGAAGAAAGGGATGGAAGGAGGGAGCGGGTAGGGGGTGAGAGGGAGTGGGAGGGGGTGAAGGGGAGTGGGAGGGGGTGAGAGGGAGGGAGATCAGCTGGCAGCCATGCAGGCGCTTGATCCCCCCCCCCTGCCCCTCCCATTCTCCAAGCACTGTTTATTATAATTCTCATCGGAGCTCACGAAGTCATCTCCCTTGACATCCGCAAACATGTCGCCCTCTAGCCCTCTCTTCCTCTCACCTTCTAGTTTTCTCTCTCTCTCGCCCTCTCGTCCACTCGCCTCCTCGCCCTCTAGTTCTCTCGCCCTCTCGTCCACATGTCCTCCAGTTCTCTCGCCCTCTCGTCCACTTGTCCTCCAGTCCTCTAGTCCCCTTATTCTCTAATACCCTCGCCCTCTCGTCAATTTGTCCACTCGCCCTCTTACGCTCTCGTCCACACGTCTTCTCGCCCTTTAACTCTCTCTCCCTCTCTCTCACTCGCCCTCTCGCCCTCTCGCCCTCTTGACCTCCCGCTCTCTCGCCCTCTCGCCTCGTTGCTCAACCCAGCCCCTCGCGTAAGATGCGATGCTACCCACGTCCCGTAGCGCATAAGCAGCGCCGCGGAGCCGACTACTGATGAAGGGTGCGCTACGCTAAGCAACGGCCATGAGATTTTATTTTTCGACTCTATTTTTAGCTCCCCAGGCTACGGTTACTCCTTAATGGCTCTTATCGTGTATTCAAGACGCTCTACCATGAATCCTTTTATGATGAAGTCTTCACGCTTAATCCACCATCTTCAACCATAACGAATGGGGCGGTTGCCTGGATCACCATGGCTGTCCAATGCTCTGTCGTCACACCGAGCCCTACAGAGATATTCAAACGTGGTTTTACTACATGTTAAGCGTGATTTCATCTCCATGTCTTAAAAAAAACATAAGCCCCGAGAGCAACGCGAAAACACGCCTCACTAACACTCTACCAATCACTACAGAAGCACAACCCGAACACAATGCACCCACCTCGCCAACGGGTCATCTGACAATGATACAGGGAATGGAAAAAGAAAATAAGCCACGGCTCATGGCCTTAATAGGATTACCGGCGACGAGATCTTGCGGAGGGGAAACCTCGCCGGGCTTCGGCGGCAGAAAACACGCAACGTTTTTCTTAAGGAAAGTCTGGCTGAAACGTTTTTCAAGAAGGGATCAGGACCTGCAGGGGATCAGCTTTTGCTTGAACGAAATCAACGAAGCATACTCGGATCTCCTCATGAAATAAATGATGTTCTATATCAATTTCTTTAATTAGACAAAACAGGAGGGATGGGGCGATACCAAATGCGCACGCACACACACACACACACACACACACACACACACACACACACACACACACACACACACACACACACACACACACACACACACACACACACACACATATATACGCGTGCGAAAGTACGCCCTATTAATTGTATTCATACAAATAAATATACTCATGGACATACAAAAAAGCTCAAAATGATCTCAAATTTCATATCGTATTTGATCCAGTAAATATGCAAAGGTGCTTACAAAGCGCCCGGCACACACAGCCGCCTTGCCAAGCACACTCAGCGCCACCAATATCAACAGACGCGGATTCATTCTACCGCAGAGTGGAAGCGGATTGCCAGTCTAAGCGAAATCATGCGGATTCCGTCGGCTTTGGACCTGCGGATATTCCGACTTTTCAGCTTAAAAGAAAAAACAAACACAGATGTACATAGAGTTAAACGAAACACAAAACAACACCGACACGCACGTACGCACGCACGCACACACACTCATACACACACACACACACACACACACTTCGCAGCCTCCCGCCGCCCATCCCCCGGTCGATCGAGAGCAACAGGTAACCTCTTAGCTTAACCCCAGGTGAACTTCCACCTGTTTTGTGCGCATTCATACGTTTTTGTGACCTTGTTTGTGTGAGTGAGCGAGTGAGAATTTTTTTTCTCAGGTGCCTTACTGTGCAATTCTGTTTAGGGTATACGAGGCTCTGAAAGGATGACATGTGATTTCTATTACTCTGAGATTTACCAAAAAAGGTTAAACATGAGAATAATAATAATAATAATGATGATGATGATGACGGTGATAGTGATAATAATATATAACGATAGCAGCAATAGCAACAACAATAATAATAAGGATAAACGTAATAATAAGAATGAAAAATCTGGAATACCTAAAACAATAGCAACGTAGAAATATGAAAAAGACAGAAAAATATCACGTTCGACTCAAAAGATTTCTATTGTGAACCAACTCTAGCTACGCGGTATATAACAGCATAAAAAATTTAATACTTAGTGTGCCACACCGTACCATATAATGTACCAGGTAGCGCCGGCTTATATACAAAGAGATTATGTCAATGATCACCCTGGAAAAAAAGGAGAAAATGCAGCGCTGCGTCGACCACATCCCGCATACGCACGAACTCGGGTTGCGTGCGGTCCGCCATTTAACTGCAGAATTACTGTGATTTATTCTTCCGCGTACTTTACCGGGCAATTTGACGGCGCTTAAGAGGAGCCATAAAGGCATACGCGCTCGTTGATAAAACCGCGCTGGAGGGGCGCCGCTGCACACGGAAGCGGCGTCGGGTGCGGGCCTTCGTAACAGCGTTAGGAGAGCGACCAGCGTGCGGTCGCGCAAAAAGGGGACCACCGAAGCGAACTCGCCGTCACGCTCGCTACACTTCAGGCGACGGCAACCTTCATGGCGAGTACCTTAACCACACCTTCCACCCTCCTCCACCTACTCCACCCTCCCCCCGGCCTCCGAGCCTTCCTCACACCTTGCAAGCTTCCTGATTACCCGTCAGGCAGGTGAGGTAGGTTCCCCCCGCCGCCGCCTAGTCTTCAGGTGCTCCTTAAAGACCGCGTTCGCAGCTATTTGGTCAGCTTGAGACGTTGCGGGTGGCTGGGCGCGAAAAATGCGGCCGAAGGAGTGTTTCTGCGTGTGGCGATCGTGTGTGTGTGTGTGTGTGTGTGTGTGTGTGTGTGTGTGTGTGTGTGTGTGTGTTGTGTGTGTGTGTGTGTGTGTGTGTGTGCGTGTGCGTGTGCGTGTGCGTGTGCGTGTGCGTGTGCGTGTGCGTGTGCGTGTGCGTGTGCGTGTGCGTGTGCGTGCGTGTGTGTGTGTGTGTGTGTGTACACATGTTCAACTACGTTTGGTGTGTATAGTGTTTGAAAAATTCATAGAATTCTTTTTTACTTTTTTTTTGCTCGTGAAAAGGGGATAGCGAAGGTCCCCACGACAAGGGTAAGTCTGCAATGTGCGGATTTCAGCACAGGTGCAAGTCATGGCCAGGTCATTTTACGACCATACGAAAAGCAAGTGCTTATTCACCTACAAACCATTTTTCGAAATACTAATTGTCACTTGCACAGAATAATTGTATATAATTCCATTAGAGAACATCCTTAAACATATCCGGATTAAAATCTAAAAAGAAAGCAGTTAAAAAGTTAGTGGTACAGCAACATCAGGTTCAAGGTCCCTCTCTCCTCTTCCTATCTGATGCACAGGGACGGGCCAGAAGGCGTATATATGTTTTTTTTTTTTTTTTTGTGTTTTGTTGTGTGTGTGTGTGTGTGTGTGTGTGTGTGTGTGTGTGTGTGTGTGTGTGTGTGTGTGTGTGTGTGTGTGTGTGTGTGTGTGTGTGTGTGTGTGTGTGGTGTGTGTGTGCGCGCGCCGCGCGCGCATGCTTGAGTTCGTGCGTGCGCTTGCACTGTATGTGTATATCCTCATCTATGAACGTCTTTTCTTACGTCTTTTTTCCGTGTGTGAGTCTACATGTAAGTGCACCGGCGTGTACACAGGGGAAAGGAAAGCGGGGGTGGCCGACTATGAAGTGTGGGAGGACCTGGCACGTATGTAGGGCATTTGCTGCACCGCCCCGCCCCGCCCGACGCTAATGTAGCCTATGCATACGGCTGTTCTCTTCGGGCATACCGTGCATCTTTTTTGTATGAGTGAATCCACTGAACACAATGAACTCATTCCGTACTTTCTCTCGGCGGAAGAAATCGTCCAAATAATACGCCAATTCCGTTTCCAAAACACGAATGTAAATACAAAAATGCATACGAGTATACTTTCGCTTCGTGCTTTTAAGCATTATATGACTAGCGGAGAAATTGCAATTTAACTCAACTTTCTGGTTCTTTATTTACTTAACTGTCGCAATTTCTCTTTATTTACACTCACTCACTCTCTCTCAATCTCTCTCTCTCTCTCTGTCTCTCTCTTCTCTCCTCTCTCTCTCTCTCTCTCTCTCTCTCTCTCTCTCTCTCTCTCTCTCTCTCTCTCTCTCTCTCTCTCTCTCTCTCTCTCTCTTTTTATCTACTCCCTCTCGATAACAAACGTTTTCAGATAACCAAATCTACCCACCGTGTGTCGTTCTGCTCAGAGCAAAGCAGAACAAAGCAAAGCAAATAAAAAAACGACGTCGTTAGCTAACCCCCACCCCAGCCCTAAAAAGAGAAAGAAAGAAAGAAAAAAATGCTCGCAGCAAGTCGGGACGGCCTCGCGGACGGCGCTGCGGCTCGACAAGCTCGTCATATCCCCCATGGCATGTTTACACCGCTGTCCAAACTATGGCGTCTTCCTTTCCCGTCTCGTCTTCCCCTTCGGGCCTCCTCTCGATCCCCTACCACCCAGTCCCTACCCAACGCCCACACTCTCCCCTCTATCCTCTGTGTATCCAACCGCCACCCACATCGCCATCCGGTCGACCATTTTTATTTCGTCGCCACAATCCTGTATTTCCATTTTCCTTTGTTTTCTTTTTTTTTCTCTCTCTGACTTATTCCAATCCTCGAGCTCGTCCATTTTCCACGTCCCGAGACCGTTGGCCTGCGTCCGTCAGCACGCCCTTATCCCGTGACACTTGGCATCCTACTGGCACCCCTTTTTATCTGAGTGAGGTGTCGCCGGCGTCTCCTAGTGCCATCGCCTTACGCCCTCCTCGCTGCCACCTTCCTTAATACACGGGGCGCCCATCTTCACCCTCCCTCCACGGATATTCCACCCCATGCACTCCACCTCCTTTGGCAACGTCTCTACAAGCCTCCTCCTTCAACGTCCTCCAACCCGGCTGCTGTCATCGGGAACCCAAGAGCAACAGCCTTTATCTCGGCGGGCAAGGATGAAGCCTCCCTCCCTTCCCTCTCCCTCCCCCTTCCCTCCACCATAGCGCGTTTCCTGAGGCCCGCCAGCTGGTAGCTTCATCAGGGTGCCTCAATCACCTGTGAGGCATCCCCTACCTCCCCTCCCTCCCGCCCTCGATCCGATTCCCTCGTAACTCCCTCCCCCCCCCTCCCTCACACGTCCCTCCACCCTCCCGTTGTTCCTCGACCCCACCGTGGCACTCCCCCAACCCCACCGTGGCATTCCTTGGAGCCACACACACAACCCGTGTTGGTGATCCTCCTGGTGACAGACGACCCGATCCCGACGTCATCCTTGCGTTTTTCATCCGCAACCATTGTGCATTTGTCAGATACGTTTATATGTTTAATGGGCGCCGGCAGGATTGTATTTTCCACTGTGGTCAATTCCGCGTCTATCTTTTTCACAGTTTCAATCTCGCTTCTATTGACATCTATTTCCTTTTCTCCTTGTCCTTCCCCATCTCCTGCCTCTCCGTTCATGGCATCATCATCATCATCATAATTGTGATCCCCTTCATCAGCGTAAACACGGTCGTCATTATCATCGACCCATATCCTTTTTTTCTCTCCTTCTCCTCTTTCCAATCTATTCTCCATACTCCCCCTTCTCATTCCTCCTCTCCCTCCTACTTCCTCTTCCTTTCCATTCTTCATCTCCTCTTCTCTGCCTCCCCCCTTCTTTCTGGTTCTTCTTCCTCTCTTTTAACCTTCCTCCTCTTCTTTCTTCTTCCTCCCCTCTCTCTTCCACTTCCTCTTCCTCCTCCGAAGAACAGCCTCCTCCCCCTTATCTCCTCCGTCCTTCCATGCAGAGAAAACGAAGAAGAAAAGGCGTATTTACGTGCCCGGCGGTCGGGTTGGGCTTCCCGGCTTCCCCGGCTTAGCCTCGGCGCTGGCTCCTGCTCCTCCTGTTCAAGCCTGACAAATCCGCCCACTAAGGGACCCGCCCCTCACTCGCGCTGACTTCTGCCGTGTTCGAGCGAGGCCTTTTCT
>NW_020868296.1:210270-250270 GCF_003789085.1 Penaeus vannamei
CGACAGGCTCCCCCAGAGGCTGCGATCTTCCGCCGGACTCGCCTGGGACAACGGGGCCGCTCCGGGTGGCGACTCCGCTCGACAGGCACCGTTCCTCTCGATTTCCCTTTCTCGTTCCCGTTCCGCCCGCGATTTCCATGAACGCTGCCGGACCAGTGAAGAGGACTTCGGGACGATGACTGGCTTGAGAATGACGCGTAAACGGTATCTTGTTTAAAGTCCTTGAACATGACGGATAAACTATTTTTTAAGTACTTTTCAGCGTTTTTTTTTCAAGGACTGTATCTTTTTGATAATTGAGAATGACGGATAAGCTGTATCTTTTTATCCATTGGGAATGACGGATGAACTATATCTATTTCAAAAGTCCTTGAGCATGACGCATAAACTATTTTTTAAGTACTTTTCACCACTTTTATATAATAATATATATATATATATATATATATATATATATATATATATATATATATATATATATATATATATATATATATATATATATATATATATATATATTAACTCCTTGAGAATGATGTATTTTTTAGCACATTTTTAAAAAATTTACCCTCAAGCATTAGTTCCTGAGAAAGACTCAAACTGTATTTTTTAAATCCTTCAGAATGACGCATAAACTGTATTTTCTTAAAAGTCCTTTAGAGCGACGCATAAACTGTATCTTTCTAAAGTCTTTGAGAATGATGCAGAAACTATCTATTTTTTAAGTACTTGAGAATGACTCATAAACTGTATCTTTCTAAAGTTCTCGAGAATGACGCATAAACTGTATCTTAAAAGTTCTTGAGAATAGCGCATAAACTATCTTTTTTCAAGTCATTGAGAATGGCGCATAAACTGTATCTTTTTAAAGTCCTTAAGAGTGGCGCATAAACTATCTTTTTTAAGTCCTTGAGAATGACACAAACAGTATCTTTTTCGAGACCTTGCGAACGGCGCATAAACTGTATCTTTTTAAAGACCTTGAGAATGACGCATGGACAGTATTTTTTTCATAAGCCCTTTTAACCGGCGTCGACGTATGTAGCTACAAGGCACAACAGGCCATTCACTTCTAGCACTTGCACGCACGCATGCACGTACACACACACACGGAGGCTTATTAAGCATCACAAGTGTTGACTTAAAAGAAAAAAGATACAAAAGCATCTCAAGACAATCTTTTAACCTGTGAAGGTGGAGGAAAAAAAGCCAAAATGAAGAAATGAGAGGAGAATAAATAGGGGAGAATAAGAAGGAGGAAGAAAATAATAACGACGACAAAGAAGAGGGGGGAAATGAATATTAGAAGGAAGCGGAGGAGGAGGAGGAAAAGAGGGGAATTAGAGGAGGAAAAGAGGGAAAGGAGGAGGAAAAGCGGGAGCGAGGAGGAAAAGCGGGAGCGAGGGGGGGGGAGGAAAAGCGGAGCGGGAGGAGGAGGAGGAGGAGGAGGAGGAGGAGGAAGGAGGAGGAGGAGGAGGAGAGGAGAAGGAGAAGGAGAAGGAGAAGGAGAAGAAGGAGAAGGAGAAGGAGAAGGAGAAGGAGAAGAGAAGGAGAAGGAGAAGGAGAAGGAAAGGAGAGAAGGAAGAAGAGAAGAAGAAGAAGAAGAAGAGAAGAAGAAGAAGAAGAAGAAGAAGAAGAAGAAGAAGAAGAAGAAGAAGAAGAAGAAGAGGAGGAGGAGAAGGAGAAGAAGGAAAAGAAGATGAAGAAGAAGAAAAAGAGGAGGAGGACACGGACGAGGATGAGCACGGGGAATGAAATGGAAAAGGACGAATAAGAGGACGAGAAGCAAAGGAAAAACAGAGGAGAAGGAGGTTGGGTAAGGATATCATCTTGCGCTGCGTTATCTGCACAAAATGCTAATGCAGCGCGTCAGTCTTGTAAACATCAACTCCCCTAATGCCCTCCAAACTCCCTCCTCGCCTCCTCCCTCTTCCCTCCTCCCTCCCTCCCTCTTTCCCCCTCTCCTTCCCTCTTTCCTTCCCTTCCCACCTTCCTCTTTCCCTCTCCCCCCTCCACCCCAATCATACCAACCCAACGCGACTTCCCAACCCCAACACCTCCCCCCATCCCGTCCCGTCCCCTAGGTCTCGTTAACCCACCGAGAAGGATCAACGGCCAGGGCAACACAGCAGCAAGGGGCAAGGGGGCAATCATCACCACCCAGCACAACGGACGGGAGAAGGGAACGCCAGCAGCTGCGACGGCAAATCCCCGTTGTTGTGCCGCGTCCACGGACAAGTCCTTTCTTCCACGGTGGGAACTCTGTACCTGGGCGAGGCGTGGCGGTCCTTGTCCTCCTCCTCCCCGCCCTCGACCCGCCCCCGGCCCGCCCCTCGCACCACCTGGTCTGTGGGGAGGCTCGTCAGCTGATCTCAATATCAGATACGACGAGGAGGAAGAAAGGAAGATATTTTACAGAGGGATTGAGATTGACGGATGGAAGGGGTTCAGGTGAGGGAGGGATGAAGATACTACTGGAAGAAAATGGACCACAAACAAAAACAATGAGATCTTTTTTTAGTCTGTGATGCGACGAACAATAATAAACTTGTATACGTCGATCAGGTAAGTCCCCAATCTGTACAATCCCCAATCTGTGCAATCCTCAATCTGTGCTTGTCTCGTACCGTTCTATTCTGAATTCTTTGTATAAGACTACGAAAAAAATGGAAATAGAGAGTGACAGGGATAGAAAGGGGGGAAAGGAAGGGAGGATGGATGAATGGAAGGCTGGATTAATGGATAAATGGATGAATGTATGAATAAATGGAAAAAAATGGGTTAGTCAATGCACAGCTTAATACATATATGAATAGTTGGGTGGAGAGGGAGGCAAAGGAGGAATCGAGGTAATAAGGATAGGGCAAGAGGGGCGATAGAAGGAAGTGGGAAGGAAACCAAGAGAAAGGATAAAGGGAAAATGAAAATAGGAATAGATACGGTATAGAGAGAGAGACATAGAAGGAAGATAATGACGGAAAAGGGACAGAACGAAGAATAAACAGAGGGAAAGAGAGAGAGCGGGAGACGGAGACAGGGCTTAGGGGGTGGGTGGGGGGGGGAGATTGCTATAACCTGATAAGTAGAGAGGGCGCGGCGCCGTCCCAAACCAGGTGGAGGCGTAGCTCGTGCTGGGGGACGCCCTTGCTCACCTCGCTTCCCGTCTTAGTCATCGGTTCCCTTGATGGGGGGGGGGAGGGATGGTGAGGTGGGGGAGGTTAGAGGGATGGAGGAGGTTAGGGAAGAGGAAGGTGGGTATAAACAGGGAGAGAGAGTGGAAAGGAGGGAGACTGAGAGAGTGAGGAGAGAGAGAGAGAGGAGAGAGAAGAGAGAGAGAGAGAGAGAGAGAGAGAGAGAGAGAGAGAGAGAGAGAGAGAGAGAGAAGAGAGAGAGAGAGGAGAGAGAGAAGAGAGAGAGGAGAGAGAGAGGGAGAGAGAAAGATAGAGAGATAGAGAGAGAGAGAGAGAGGAGAGAGAGAGAGAGAGAGAGAGAGAGGAGAGAGAGAGAGAGAGAGAGAGAGAGAGAGAGAGAGAGAGAGAGAGAAGGAGAGTGTGAGAGTGTGAGAGTGTGAGAGTGTGTGTGGTGTGTGTGTGTGTGTGTGTGTGTGTGTGTGTGTGTGTGTGTGTGTGTGTGTGTGTGTGTGTGTGTGTGTGTGTGTGTGTGTGTGTGTGTGTGGTGTGTGTGTGTGTGTGTGTGTGAGAGAGAGAGAGAGAGAGAGAGAGAGAGAGAGAGAGAGAGAAGAGAGAGAGAGAGAGAGAGAGAAGAGAGAGAGAGAGAGAGAGAGAGAGAGAGAGAGAGAGAGAGAGAGAGAGAGAGAGAGAGAGAGAGAGAGAGAGAGAGAGAGAGAGAGAGAGAGAGAGAGAGAGAGAGAGAGAGAGAGAGAGAGAGAGAGAGAGAGAGAGAGAGAGAGAGAGAAGAGAGAGAGAGAGAGAGAGAGAGAGAGAGAGAGAGAGAGAGAGAGAGAGAGAGAGAGAGAGAGAGACAGACAGACAGAGGGAAGGAGGTGGTAGGCAAAGAGGGGGGCATAACGTACACAATGCACCTTGATTGAGCCCGACCGGACCAGCGAGCCTCTACCCCACACAGCCTGCAGGAAGACGCCACAAACCTCCGTCTCCACATTCGTTTGGAAATCCTTTTTACGTTATCGCTATGCAGTGATTCTGACGTCATCTCTCTGCCCATCGTTAAATTTTATATATATATACTTGGACTTCGATACACGCCGCGAACTCGTCTTTGGAGGGCGCAGGTGCACAGGGCGTTGCCGCTGTGATAAAATAAAGGTTAAAGTTATACTTTTATTTGTTTTTGGTCCATATACACGTGATCCTTCATACTGAAACACACAGGCGTTGGATTAACCTCCAACACAGACAAAAAGCAGCAACGACAAAAAAATGCCTAATCACACTTGGCTACAAACTGACAAACAAACACACAGAGACCACACACGAGCAAAGACACACAGACACACAGTCAACATAAGGATACAGAGATACAAACTAAGTTTCTAACGGACATACAGACTAGCATACATACGTAGACCACACACAAGCAAAACACACATTAAACATAAGCAGTCACACACAGACAAACGTTCTAAAGGGCATATAGACTATTTTCAACAGACAAACTGATACAGGCATACAGACACACGTTCAAACACACACACACAAACGTACAAACACGCAGACAAACGTTATAAAATACATCCAGATAAAACGTTCAGACAAATACACAAACGTTCAAGTAGACATATACAATTTTTCAAACAGACTAACAAACATTCAAACAGCTATACATTCAAACACAAACGTTTATGCAGACAATCAAGCACTCACAGCAGTCAAATGATCAAGCCGGCATACAAATAAGCACTGATTCAAACAGACAGACAAACAAACATACAGACACGCGCCCGGCAAGAGCCAATTCGTCCGGGCGAGCCGCGGGGGCAGCAGCAAGCCCGGCGCGCGACGGCCGACGGGTAATCCAGGATAATAACATGGCAGAAGCTGATGAATCCCCGAGAGAGAGCGTCCGGCAGCCGGCCAGCGAAGGAGCGTGAGAGGAGGGAAGGACTGCGAGGGGATGGAGCGGCAGTCCTACAGTTTGCCTTTTATATCACTGTATGTGGAAGGAAGGAGAAAGGGGAGTGAGGGGAAAGGAAGGGGAATAGAGGGAGAGAAAGGGGAGGGAGGGAGAAAAAAGGGGGGTGAGAAGGGAGGTGAGAAGGATGAGAGAGGAGAGGGAGAGAGAGGTGTGTGTGTGTGTTGTGTGTGTGTGTGTGTGTGTGTGTGTGTGTGTGTGTGTGTGTGTGTGTGTGTTGTGTGTTGTGTGTGTGTGTGTGTGTGTGTGTGTGTGTGTCGCGAGCGCGTATTTGTGTTGATACGTGGGAATGGAGTATGGGCAACAAATGGAGGCGTGGCATGTCAATCCCAAAAGGGCGTGGCGAAGAGAAACACACGAGGCAGCACCATGGAAGCAACATAGAGAGACCCAAGGGGGTGTGGCCACAAGGTAACTATGTCGACGGCATGAGGCAGCAACATGGAGCAGCCCGCAGCCCCGTCACCCAAACACGCAAATGCGCATAGCGGCACTCGGGTCAACATAGCCTCGGCCATCGCTGCGAGTCTAAAGATATGTGCTGAATCATGCGGCGCCCGATATATACATACGCATAATGCAGGGGGAGAATTTGAGTCCGTGCTTTGCATACGGTGAATACGGCGGTCGCTAAGAAAATCTTTTTTTTTCTCTAATTAAAACAGCCTAAGAAATTTCCTAATCCCCACTTGTGCTTCATTCGCACACTTGACGTGTTTATGCAAAACAGCGGGGAACACTCTCTCTCACTCACTCACTCACTCACTCATCTCTCTCTCTCTCTCTCTCTCTCTCTCTCTCTCTCTCTTCTCTCCTCTCTCCTCTCTCTCTCTCTTCTCTCTCTCTCTCTCTCTCTCTCTCTCTCTAAATATATATATTCTTTATTTATTTTTCTTTCTTTCTTTCTTTCTTTCTTTCTTTCTTACTTTCTCTCTCTCTGTCTGACTCTATCTCTGTCTCTGTCTCTGACTCTGTCCTTCTCTCCCTCTCCCTCTTGCTCTTGCTCTCAATCTCTCCCTTCCTTACGCAACATGTCTCCCGATACCCAGTCTTCACTAAAGTTCAAATGCCAATAACATCTTCCCTCACTGTAAAATTCCTAAGTACACAGGTAAACGCAAAGAGTAAACAGGTAATTAATCTGCATCAACGGATTTACCTTGCACGCCGGCGGTCACTATGCGATCTTGCAAAAGGCCACTGCACCAACCTGTGGAGTAAACAAAAACAAAAAATTAGATTTGCACTTCTATTTACTTGGTAAATTGTTTCATTCATAAATACTAAAAATACGAATCGTATATTTTTTCCGTCGATCATTAGTTAAAAGCAAACATAAGCTTTAATAACGGCACGTAAAAAATTGTTATCCGACACGGCCATATTTTCTCTCCTCTCTTTATCCAACCACCCGGTCTCGCTCTCTCCCCTACGTCCTATGTCTTCTCTCTCCTCTCTCCCTCTCCTCTCCTCCTCCTCCTCCCTCCCTCTCTCTCTCCTCCTCCCTCCCTCTCTCTCTCCTCCTCCCCTCCCTCTCTCCTCTCCTCCTCCCCTCTCTCTCCTCCTCCCTCCTCTCTCCTTCTCCCTCCCCTCTCATTTTTCTCTCTTCTCCTCTTCCTTTTTTTTTTTCCTTCCTCGCCATCACCCAGCAACAAAGCATACACGGCAACATTAAAAAGCGAACTCTCCTTTCTTTCAACTCGAGAAAGTCCTCTTGTCCATCATCACGAGTCCGGGCTTCGAGAGATATGTAGATGGGTACTTGCCCTCTGGGAGCAGCTCCAGGAGTGTATTCCAATCCAACAATCTACTCCGATCTACTCCAACAATGTATACGTATACAATTTCATCAGTGTGCCCCAATCTAATATGCTCCATTCTATTCCACCAATATAATATAATCTTCCCTCAACAATGTATTCCATTCTACTCCAACAACACACTCCATTCTACTTCAATAATGTACTCTATTCTACTTCAACTATATGCTCTATTCCACTCCAATAATGTACCCTATTCTACTTCAACAATATATTTAATTTTACTCCAACAATATGCTCTGTTCTATTTCAAAGATATATTTGATCTTACTCCAACAATATGCTCTGTTCTACTTCAGTAATATATTTCATTCTACTCCAACAATATACTCCATTCTACTCCACAATATACTCCATTTTACTCCAACAATATATCTTACTCCAACAATCCATTCTACTCCAACAATATAGCATTCTACTCACTCCATTCTACTCCAACAGCCTATTCTACTCCAACAATAGACTTCATTCTACTTATACTGACTCCAACATAATTCTACTCCAACACCATTCTACTCACTCCAATTCTAAACAGCATATTCCATTCTACTCCAACAATATACTTCATTCTACTCCAACAATATACTTTATTCTACTCCAACACACTCCATTCTACTCCAACAACACACTCCACTCTACTCCAACAACACACTCCACTCTACCCTCAACAATGTCCTCCATCCCACTCCCAACAATAACACGGTCTCCTCGAGTTCACAGAGAAGCGAGAGGACATCAGCACTCGAAGCCGTCCTCTCTCTCCGTCCTCTCCTTCCTCTGTCAAATAATTAGCTTCTCGAGGACTGCATTCTTAAGGGGATATAAATGTCTTGCGAGGCTTGGGTACTTGTATGTACGAGAAGAAGGGGACGGGGAGGGGGATGGGGGAGGCGGAAGGAAGGTACAGATGGGGGGTTGCCTGGAGGAGGGAGGAGGGGAGGGGGAGGAGGTGTGGGGGGAGAGGGAGTGGGAATGCAAGGGGAGGGTAATGAGAAAAGAAAGGAAGTGAGGAGGAGGGAGAGAGGAGAGAGGGAGTAGAGGGAGAGAGAGAGGGAGGGAGGGTGGGTGTGAGGGGTGAGTGGGAGGTCGAGGGAAGAGAGAGGGAGGAGGAAGATATATTTATTTATGTACGTACGTACGTACATACATTATGTATGAGAGAGAGAGAGAGAGAGAGAGAGAAGAGAGAGAGAGAGAGAGAGAGAGAGAGATGTAAGAGAGAGAGTGAGAGAGAGAGAGAGAGAGAGAGAGAGAGAGAGAGAGAGAGAGAGAGAGAGAGAGAGAGAGAGAGAGAGAGAGAGAGAGAGAGAGAGAGAGAGAGAGAGAGAGAGAGAGAGAGAGAGAGAGACTGCAACATATCACTTCACAACATGTGCCACACGACGCACGCGGTCTCAAAACCCATTTGTTTATTGTATTAGAACGTTTCTCGTTTATATCCCCCAATACCCTCTTTCCTCTCTCCTTCCTCCCATGAACCGTGCCTCCCACCCAACCACCGCTGAGCTGACATCTCCGTCACTTCTTGCCACCGGAGTCGTAACTGTCGCCCACATCACGCCACAACCACCCTAGTAAAATCATTTTCATCATCATCGCCATCGCTGCCTCTATGTCATCACTACCCGCATCGTGCCAAACAACTGACCGGCACCCCCCCCCCCTCACTCCCTGGCCCCGTTCCCCTTTAACCAACACTCAGTTGAGTTATGTTGATGCCAGGGGCCGGGCTTTGTGGCGGCAGTGGCACCCACGTGGTTATCATAATACTGCAACCTGACACCAGTGCCTTGCTGTTCCTGTTACCCCCTACCCCTCCACCTGGGCCTCCTTCTCCTCCTTCTCCCTCCGCACTCCATTTCCTCGGGCGCTACTCTGGTACTCTCATTCTCCACCACTGCCCCGTTTTTCCTCGTTTCAACCGCCTAAATAAAGTCAAGGTCTTGCACTTTTTTAGGGGGAGGGAGGGGGGGGAGGGGGAGAGGCTCGTGACTTTATGTAGGTTTAATTCTCTGCAAAACAATCAAGGACTACATAATGCGGTTTTTAGACCCATTCTATTACCGACCCTGGATAAAACGAGTGCGTATGTCTGTCACATCTTAACTCATTTGCATATTCCTATTCTAAACCCTTGCACTGTGAAAGATATAAAAGTTACATCTAAATGCCACACTCCTCGCAGTTTCTAACGGCCAGTTTCCGTGGCGTCAGCTTGGCCGTTTCTTGACAGATGAACATGATCCAGACATGTCGAGTTCGTGCTCAGACGTCTCAATGACAGGCGAGAGTCGTGCAGACGCCGCACGCGCAAACTGCTTCTTTCTTATGACTGACTGCATGTCCAGCGATTCGATTGCAACACTGACTCATCGCCTGGGTCTAGTACATCGTATCAAAGAATTAAATTAATGGAAAATTAAACAAATTCCAATATCTAGAAACTCTGCTAGAATACTGATCTTTCCAATGTTCTCGTGATTTTCTTCTATAATCCCTAAACGTCCCATGATAGCCATTCTAATAATCAAACTCCTATTAAATGATTGGTACTATATAACTTCATCCATGCTGCATTTTTTCCGATTCAATTCCTACTTCAAACAAACACTAAAACGCTCATTCAAGGAGATAAAAGATCTTAAACTACTTATGCTGCTTTCAGGATCACATTTCAAGAGCTTTTTTCCCGTATCCCGGTCAGTGAACTTGACTTGTCAATTATATACTTATACAAGTGTGTGTGTGTGTGTGTGTGTGTGTGTGTGTGTGTGTGTGTGTGTGTGTGTGTGTGTGTGTGTGTGTGTGTGTGTTGTGTGTGTGTGTGTGTGTGTGTGTGTGTGTGCGTGTGGTGTGCGTGTGTATGTGCGTGTGCGTGTGCGTGTATGTGCATGTGTGTGTGTGTGCATATGTGGTGGTGCATATGTATATGTATATATGCATTATACATATACATATACACATGTGTAGGTGTAGGTGTATATGCATATGCATAAACATATGTATATGTGCATGTGTACATGTATATACACACGCATATATTCATATACACATACGCATGAGTAAGTATATGTCTGTGTACATGAATATGCATTTGCATATATACATCTATATACATATACAAAATATACACATTGTATGTATATGTATGCGCATGTGTATATGTATGTATGTATGTATATGTATAAATAACATATGCATAATGTAACAAATAATGCAATGTGAAATATCATAAAACATTCCGAAAATAATGTAGGCCTACTCCCACTCCTTCCGGGTCACAGTAACTTAATGACGGTCGACATGAGCGTGTCCGAAAGCTGGTTCAGCAAAGGAGGCGTTTTATCCCGAGAGTTTGCGTTCATCATCCATTCCCTTTCCCTCCCCGCCCCCTCAATCCCCTCCCCCTCCTACCCTACCCTGGAGTCCCTCTGGAAAGCCTTTAAACGCTCTCCCGTGCCCCCCACCCCCCCCCCCATCCCCCTACCCCGAGCGACCCCACGAGGCCAGGGCGTTCTTATCGGGATCGCCGGCGGGAACTTTTCCGACGTCTCGACTTTTTTCGACTTTTTTTATCCTACTTCGAGTCTTTTTTTTCTTACTGCTTGAAAATCGCGCTGATCTTTATTTGCCGTTACGTAAGCTTGGTACAGCGGGAGTGCGTGGGTGCTTGCTTGTTTATTTCGTTTGCCTGAGCTCTAGCATGTAAGAGGCGGGGAGTGGGTGAATGTGAGGAAATCATGTGCGAGCGTTTATGTGCGCGTGTACGTATGTGTGAGCGAGCGAGAGAGTGATTGTGTAAATGAGAGAGAGAGAGAGAGAGAGAATTTGCTTGCACTACAGAAAAGAGAGAGGAGAGAGAGAGAGAGAGAAGAGAGAGAGAGAGAGAGAGAGAGAGAGAGAGAGAGAGAGAGAGAGAGGAGAGAGAGAGAGAGAGGAGAGGGAGAGAGAGAGAGAGAGAGAGAGAGAGAGAGAGAGAGAGAGAGAGAGAGAGAGGAGAGAGAGAGGAGAGAGAGAGAGGGAGAGGGAGGGGAGAGGGAGAGGGAAGAGGGAGAGGGAGGGAGGGAGGGAGGGAGAGAGAGAGAGAGAGAGGAGAGAAGAGAGAAGAGAGAGAGAGAGAGAGAGAGAGAGAGAGAGAGAGAGAGAGCAAGAGAGCCAACACAGGTATTTCCATGAAGTCTCCCATAATATTTCCCTTCACAGTATTATGCTCGGCTCAAATGCGACTCCGAGTCAAGGAGAGGCAACAGCAATACTCAATTAGCCCGAGTGGCCGACAGTTCAACCCTATTAGCACCGTTACAGTAGCGCAAAAAAAAAATCCCCAATAGAGAAACTAAAATACGATCCACCCAACATATGAAAAAATCAAACCACGTCTTAATATAACATCCCCAAAAAAATCAAACAAAAATATGATCGACATCCACCTTAGAAAAAAAAAAGTCAAAATCTATTTTTCCTGAAACACAAACACAAGCCCCCCCCCCCCCCCCCGCTAAAGGCACATCAAAGGCAGATAAAGGGAGATGTGACCCCGCACCTTACGGTCAATACCGCCTCGACAGCGTCCTTTCCCCAACGCGACAGAGGCGACACCAGCGTATCCCCTTTGCTTGAGGCTCGGGGGTTGGGTCTTAGGTCTAGGATCTTCGGGGTTTGGGCTTGAGTCAAGGGTCTTGTTGGATTTCGATTCAAGGGCCTTGGGTTTGGGGTTCTGGGTCTTTAGTTTTTGGGTTTTGGATCTTTTGGTCTTGGGTTTTGGGTATTTGGTCTTGTTGGGATTTGGATCTTTAGTCGGATTTTGTGTCTGTGATTTTTTGGGCTTGGGCTTGGTTTTGGGGTTTGGATCTTTGGTCTGGGGTCTTGGATTTTTGGGGTCTTGAAAGTTTGGGGGCCTTGGGTTTTGGGTCTTTGGTCTTGGGTGTTGGGATTTGGGTCTTGGGTCTTTGTTTTTTTGGGCTTGGGCCTGGTTTTGGGGTTTGGATCTCGGGACTCGGGTTCTGGTCTTCTGTCTCTTCTCTGGGGTCTTGAATTTCGGGTTTGGGGTCTCGGATCGCGGATCTCGGCCTTTGGTCTCGGGCCCAGGGATTTTTCTGGGTCTTGGGTCCTGGACCTCGGATCTCCAAGTCCTGATCTTGGGTCTCGGGTCTCGGGATTTCACGGGTCGGTCTGGACACACACGGAACCCACGAGCCGGAAGAAGAAGACGACCCTCCTTCATAATTCCAAAACCGTTTCCATTTACGATGAGAAACTTTCTTCTTCCTCTTCCCCCAAGTTTCCTCCCGGCCATTAGGCATGATGTATGAGCCTCTAAACACATCTCGAGTTTAACGAAATGCTTTAAACGGTCGCCTTATCTGCCTCGGAAACATCTCTTGACTTCCTTCCATTTCTCTTCTCCTCTTTTCTCTTCCATTCCTCCTCCTCCTCCTTCTCCTTTCCTCAACTTCTCTCCTCTCTTCCTTTCTTCCGGACACTCCCCTCCCCTCCTACCAACAAACTCAACGAAGCAAGACAAGGCAAGACTTTCAGCGAGCAGCTTGAGCACGGAGCTTGCGGTGATTCCATCGTCGCGAGAATACGTGCCAGGGAGCCAGAGGGAGAACACGAGAGAGAGAGAGAGAGAGAGAGAGGAGAGAGAGAGAGAGAGAGGAGAGAGAGAGAAGAGAGAGAGAGAGAGAGAGAAGAGAGAGAGGAGAGTGAGTGAGTGAGGAGAGAGAGAGAGAGAGAGAGAGAGAGAGAGAGAGAGAGAGAGAGAGAGAGAGAGAGAGAGAGAGAGAGAGAGAGAGAGTGAGAGAGAGAGAGAGAGAGAGAGAGAGTGAGAGAGTGAGAGAGTAGAGTGAGTGAGTGAGTGAGTGAGTGAGTGAGTGAGAGAGAGAGGAGAGAGAGAGAG
This sequence comes from Penaeus vannamei, assembly GCF_003789085.1. NCBI lineage: Eukaryota > Metazoa > Arthropoda > Malacostraca > Decapoda > Penaeidae > Penaeus > Penaeus vannamei. The sequence continues at coordinate 223,102 of NW_020868296.1, forward strand.
AGAGAGAGAGAGAGAGAGAGAGAGAGAGAGAGAGAGAGAGAGAGAGAGAGAGAGAGAGAGAGAGAGAGAGAGAGAGAGAGAGAGAGAGAGAGAGAGACAGAGAAACTTAAACTCTCTCAGCTTTATTAAGTACGCGCCGCCGAGACATCGAAAGATCAACACGATTAAGCGCGAGGGTCTTGGACGGCCGATCAGCTGACACCAGCTTGACCCGGGCACACCATCTAAGCTTCTTCACACATGGTTACGGATATGCTTCATGGTGTGTTGACTTGTGGTTAAGTGCTTGATGGAGATTAAGGCTTGGTGTTGATTGTGGCGCGAGAAGCAAAGGTTATTGTTATTCAGATTGTTAGTGGTATTGCGCCGGGGTTTATTTATGGTCAGGACGTGAAGCTTTGATGATCCCTGGGACTTGACATTCGGCTCTTTAATGTCATGTGAAGGTCAGCTAGCGAGATGTCCACCCCCTCCCTCCCTCTTTTGATCTCCTTTGCATTCTTCCTGTATCTGTCATCTGTCTGTCTGTCTGTCTGTCTGTCTGTCTGTCTGTCTGTCTGTCTGTCTGTCTGTCTGTCTGTCTCTCTCTCTCTCTCTCTCTCTCTCTCTCTCTCTCTCTCTCTCTCTCTCTCTCTCTCTCTCTCTCTCTCTTTTTCCTTCCCTTCTCTCCTTCTCTCCTTCTCCCTCTCTCCCTCTTTACAGTCAATACAACAGGGAAAAAGCAGATTAAGCTACTCTTCCGTATCTATCAATGCGGGAAAGCCTGGGGGTAATATGGTTAAGCATGTATGTATATATAGAAGATCTTAGATGCTTCACAAAAAGAGTGGGAAGAACAGGAAACTCAGCTGAATGCGAGGGGGGAAGGGGTGATTTTTGGTAAAGAGGGAGGGGGGAAGGAAGGAGGAAGCCGATAAGGAACTAAGGGACAGGAGGGAAGGGACGGAAGGAGGGAGGGACGATGGGGCGGACGGAAGGAGGAGGAGAACGGAGAACGGGAGGAGAAAGAGGGAGGTGAAGGAGAGAGAGAAGGGTAGTCTAAGTAAGTAAACGCGCTTCCCGTAACTTACTCGCAGCACACGGCAGGCAAACACCATAAAACCACTTGTCTATCACCTCCAAACAGCCCAGAGGCGCTGGAACGACAAACCCGCACGGGATTCCCTACTGCAGTGCCTAGTTTTGCTTCATTATTTCAACAGCCGCAAAACGGCAGGAAAATTTAGTAAAAGAAAAAAAGGGAGATTACCTATCTATTTTTTTTTGCGTAGATTCTCGCAAGTTAGTAAATCTAACTCGAGTTTTGATCAAGATATAGCATTTGCTTTAGAACCTGCAAAGTTAATACCCAAATGACAAGGACCCGCCGCAGCGCCTGCAGAAGGGAGGTGACAGCAAAACACTATGACACTTCTACTTTAAACGTACAACCTAACAATTCCTTGAAAGTTTCCGACGCCGGACCAGCCTTTTTCTTTCGAATTCTTATCTTATTTTTACCCTTTCTTCTCCGCCACTAAAAGAAAAAGAAAAAAAATGCCCACACACAAACGCCCCATAAAAATGAAGAAATGCCCTCGGCGTTTCATCAGTCAATCCAGAGACACACAAAAAGGCCGTTCTTTAGCCGGTGACGACAAGCGCCCCTCGCAAAATTCCACCGCCGGTTATTTCCAAGTTTTCGCCAACTCGAGCGCTCTTCGCAAATAGTTCGGCCCCGAGCGCTCCGGGGACGAGGCGCGACCCGGCCCAAATCACGTTAGCCGCAAGGGCGCCGCGCCGAAACTGATGCCTGGAGATAGATCAGCGAGACATCTAGATAAAAGCGCGCCGGACGAAATGCAGCACGATAAGCCCCGCATGTATCACGGACCGCCTCGAGACACCGGCGCTATCTTGACCACTTTGTCCCAGTCGCCGCGGGTCATCCTGTAGCCGAAGCCGAAGCCGTCGCTTTCTCTTTTTTAACTTAGCAACACACACTATGCTCAAGCGGTGAGTGTTCGCAGCAACTGACTAAGAAAGAACGATTGAAAGAAAGAATCAAAGAAAGAATGACAGAAAGAATCAAAGAAAGAAAGAGAGAAAAAACAAAATAACACCTTTCTTTCCAGAACAAAATCTCCTGTTCATTCAGGACGGCCACACACCTGCCAGATGAATCAAATTCCAGTGCGGAGGATAGTCGGGAGAAAAAAACAGAACCATACACACCATAAACACCCATATTGTCAAATCCGAACGTCGATTCTGGTGCAGCTCGGCAGGAAGTGACAACAAACAACGACAGCGTCCGATTCCTTTGATTTGGCATTGGAGCTGAGGTTGTGCAGGGAGGTTGGGCGGGTGAAGGACGGGTGAAAAGACATTATGGTGAGGTTTGGGATAGTACCGGAAGTAGTAATTCTGGTATGAGTCCTAACACAAGCGATTTAATTATGAATTGAGTACAGGTAATAGCGATCAGTAATTTTGCCGTCATCAAAATTACAATAACATCATCACTACCATTGCTATCACAAGCAAAAATATAACTTCACCAGCATCATTACCCTGTCTTCACACCCCTCCCCAACTCACAAACAAGAGTGACAGTGAGAAATCTGTCCACAATAAAAAAAAAAATAATAATAAAAAAATAAAAAAAAAATCGTCCAATCTGCATGAGAACGAGCGAGCGAGCGGGCGGGCGGGCGGGCGGTGGGCGGCCAGAATCACAATGCCCGCCCTCCCCCTTTCTCTCTTCACTCTCTTCTCTCTCCTCCCCTCACCTATCCCCCCCTCTCCCCCTCCTCCTCTCTCCCCAACCCAACTTTATTTTTTTCGAGCTTGAAATCATTTGCTTATTTCCATATAGATGGTGGATTTGCATGGACCCCCAAAAAAGAGATGTGTTTCCATTTTCTGGTGCTACAACTGCAATGATCCGAGCGAGGGCGGCGGCAGACTGTGCTGCGGGAATGCGTGAGTTTACATTTTTAATATTAGCGATTTAATTATAAACGGATTAATATGGTAGACCTGAATGAGGGAACTGTAAAAGATGTGCTGGTATTTTTGACAAAAAATATATATATAAATTGTGCCGTGAAGTAAAATTTGTAATTATATGGTACATTTAATAATAATAATAATAATAAAGTGTGGCATACTTGAATCAAGCAATTCATAAATGTTCCTCAACCATTATCAGACGCCAACAACATCCTGCAATTGCAAATGTCTTATTTACGACCCTTTTCAATGAGCCTCGCTACACACCGCCACCATTTACATAAAAAAGCCCCCCCCCCCGACAAAAAAAAAAAGTCAAAACGATAAAACACAACAGCAAAACCGCGTATTGTCCCCGTAAAAGAGAGGTCGACATGAAGAGTAAAATCGAGGGCCTCCCCGCGGGGTCTCATTAAACGACTTCATTTGCTCCGACATCACATGTTTCCGATTCCGATCGGGGGTTACTAAATTATAAATAACGACAGCAACAAAATTAAAATAACAACAACAATAGCAACAACATTGATGATGATGATGATGATGATGATGATGATGATGGTGATGATAATGATGATAACAACAACAAGAATAATAATATCAGCAATAGCAACAACAAGAATAATCATTATCATCTCTACAAAAGGCAATAAACCTGCAATGAAAGTCCCCCAAGCAGGCCCGAAGTCAAACTACGCAAGCGCCCGCATATCTCCGCCACCTCTAACAGCTGTAACAACAAAGAAGAAATTCAGAGGAAGCAAGGGCTTGTTCGGGCACATCATGAAAACCAATATCACGGCCATAATAAAGCTCTAACTCCCGTCATTATCGCCGCTACGAACACAAGTGTGCCGCCGAAACGAGGATGTACGGCACACAATGCCCGTAAATTATAAACTGCCGTATAAACACCGGTGGTGATAAAAAGAAAATCTGTCGGCTGGAGGTTCTCACTCTTTTTCCGTCTGATTCTCTCTCTTCTCTCTCTCTCTCTCTCTCTCTCTCTCTCTCTCTCTCTCTCTCTTATATATATATAATATATATATATATATATTATATACACATTTTTCTACATTCTCTCTATATTTTTCCCTCTATATACATATGTATATATTTTCTCTATTTTTCCTCTATTTTTCCTCACTCACTTTTTTTTTCTTTTCACTTCTCTCTTCTCTCTCTCTCTCTCTCTCTCTCTCTCTCTCTCTCTCTCTCTCTCTCTCTATCTATATATATATATATATATATATATATATATATATATATATATTAATATATATATATATATATATATATATATGTATATATGTTATATATGTATATGTATATATTATATATATATATATATATATATATATATATATATATATATATATATATAATATATACACATATACATACATATACACATATACATGCTTCTGTCCCTGTCTCCTCCTCTCCCTCTCCCCTCTCTCTCTTTATTTTACGACGCGACACCTTAGCCGGCCGCCCCCGCACGCCACGCTCTCTCGCCTCTCCCCATCTCACGGGCGGAGCTTATTTCACGTCAATTAGGGCATTAACGCAACCTAATGATGATGATTCGACGGGCGAGGAGGTCGTAAAACCCATCTGCGGCAAGAGAGAAAATTCCCAGAGCAAGTGACGCGAGGTGAAGTGAGGTTAGCCCAAGCTGCCAGACACAAGCAACGAAATGCAATATCCTGCTCCAACCCCCTTCGTTACTCGAGATAAGTAAAAAACAATGGCTCACACAACTGGTCTAAGCCGGGGCCCGCCATTAATTAACTCGTAAATCCAATTAAATTCGACCGTAATTCAAGAAAGCTTCTTTTGGGAGCCGCGCCCTCACGGCCACCGGGCGAGGTACCTGCTGCGAGCCCTTCCTCGCCTCGCGCCTCACTCCTGGTCAGTGGAACGCCCGCTTCGCCTCCCCGCTCGCGCCCTCGAGAGGCTCTCCGGGAGGCGAAGTGCGTGACCCGGGCCGGCGTCAAGAGCGGCTTCAGTGCTTGAGCTTCAGCGCGAAAACCCTCGCCTGCTTAGCTGCGCAGGTAGCCCGTGTGGCACATTATACTCTTGCCTTAACATTAATGCAAATGCATTCATACCGGAATATCGATATTACATTATATCTGCGTTGCGATGCTACTGTGCTGTGGTATCTGCACCTGCTCGCCTCTAGTACAAGCTCCCCGGACTACAATATCTTCGCTAGGGCTGCCACATTCCCCGCTTAGAAACATAGTCCTGGCAACGTTACCTCCGCTAACATAGCAATGCCGCCATAATTGTCAGAGAAACTTGGATGGCATCCTGTTGCTATACATATTGAAGGACACAAGTTGGCAGCCGGAGGATAGAAGAGTAGGTGAGGGCTGGGACACGGAGGCCAAACTGCAGTGACGTCATGTTTATAACCAGTGCCACTCACCTGCTCAGCCGAGCCCGGCCCTTCCCATCACTCATGAACACCTGTTTTCGGCTCAGCTGCCGCAAATAACCTATGATACTTATCCTCCTCGTCCCGTCGCTAAGAGAGGTCTGCTCCTACGCTAGCGGATAACATCCCTTCGCCCGACTCAACTGCTCTGACGCTCTGAACACGTTGATCCTTTTTTTCTGCTGAGACGCCTAAAAACCCCTGGCACCCCATAACCCGGCTGTGGGCTAGTCACGGGATCAGCAACAAAGGGCGGGCACTGCAGGGAACAGGGCCACATTCCCGGCACCCACAGGGAACGCGACTGCTGCGAGCGTGTCCCGACGGCTAAAATGACGGCGTCAAAACAAACAACGGGCCAAAGCAGGGGCCCAACTAAGGTGCCAAATCTCATGGCACTCTGCGGACAATGCAAACATTCATAGCAGTGGTGCCAATCATACCGGCCTGCAATGGCGCTTTCAGATAAGATTAATTTAGGACCTCGGAAAGAGGTGTTCGCGGCAGTGGGACGCCATGCAAGCCGTGCGTTAGGACTCCCGAAGAGATGCGAAGAGGAACCTGGAGGTGCGCCATGGGTTGGGGAAGAGGCCAAGGGTGCGGCTGTGGTGGAACTTCGGGCGCGAGGATGCGGGATGGTACAAAGGGCGTAAGGAGGCAGGGTGAGAGGCGGCGAGAAAAAAAAAAAAGGAAAGATGTGAGAACAGGTCATGAGAGAGAAAAAAAAGGTTAGCACACTGACAAGCATTCAGAGAGGACGGAAGACCCGCGAGCAACTATAATCATACGACAAGGTGTCTATAAATACGCATCCGAAACCGAAAACGCAACGCAATGAAATGGCTCTCACCCGAAATTCCTAACAGACAAATACAACCGAGAAGCATTTCTCCCCCGCCTTTCTCACGGCAAGACTTATATCACTGAAAAGCCTGACTGTCAAGAAAAATATATGTGAATTCGGCCTGCACCTGACCTCAAGCCTCGGACTGCGCGCTGTGTATTGCCTTTCTGTATACGCCTGATGCACTACTCTATCATGGCTCGCTTTTATATCCTGTTTGTGGTCGCATTTTTTACGCATATATCTATACCCTGATTTGAATATTCTATATTTACACATTGCACAGATGATAAAATGTATAAACGTATGTTTGTATCTGCGTGAGAGTATTTATGGGTTTATAGCCATGGGTTTATCAGTGCAAGGTGAGATGTACACGAGTTCGTAGATATTCAGTGCAAGGTCTAGCCCTTGATCCAATGTTTGGTAAACCAGGATATCTTTCTTCGTACAAAATCGTCATTGCATCTTTTTCTCTTAATTTTCTCGTCTTCCTTTTATCTTCTGTAATCAAATGTACTTCAGCTGTCATCATGCAAGTGAATTACCAGTCAAAAAAGTATATCTTTTTTGCCTCTCCCTCTTCTTCTCACTCTCTCTCCTCTTCTCACTCTTCTCTCCCTCTCTTCCTCTCCTCTCTCTCCTCTTCCTATCACTCTCTCTCCCTTCTCCCTTCTCACTCTTTTCTCCCCCTTCTTCCTTCTCACTCTCTCTCCCTTCTCCCTTCTCACTCTTTCTCCCCCTTCTTCCTTCTCACTCTCTCTCCCTTCTTCCTTCTCACTCTCTCTCCCTTCTCCTCTCTCTTCCTCTCACTCTCTCTTCCCTTCTTCCTTCTCACTCCTTCTCTCTCTCTCCCTTCTTCCTTCTCACTCTCCTTCCACCTCTCTCCTCTTCCTCTCACTCTCTCTCCTCTCTCTCCCTTCTCACCTTCCTTTTCCCTCCACTCCTCTCACTTCTTCTTCCTTCTCATCTTTCTTCTCACTCTTCTCCTCCCTTCTCACCTCTCTCCCTCTCTCTCACTCTCTCTCCTTCTCCCTCTCTCCTCTCCCTCTCCTTTTCCTTCTCACCCTTCCTCTCCCTTCTCCACTCCTTCCTCTTCCTTCCACTCCTCTCCTCCTTCCTCTCACCTCATCTCTCCCTTTTCCTTCCACTCTCTCCCCTTCTTCCCTCCTCACTCCCGTTTCCGTCCTCTCGCTCCTCTCTCTCCCGTTTCCCTCTCTCTCTCTCTCTCGCTCTCCATCCCTCCTTTTTCTTCCCACTCTCCCTCTCCCTCTTCCCCTCCTTCCTTCCCCTCCGCGCGGCCGTCCTCCCGCTCACCCAGCCCCTGGCCCTACGGCCGCGGTTCCCGGCGCAGTCTCCGTAAGCCGCTTTCAAGGAGCCCCTGGGACTCCTGCACGCCACTTACCCACTCACGGGCGGCCTCCCACGTCCTCACCCTCATTGGTAACCCCGTCAATACCTGGTACTCCTGCGGCGCCTCCTTCCTCCTCCCGCGATACCAAAGCCCCCCCCCCCACCCCCCCCGAATCTCCCCCCCCCCCTCCGTTCTCACACCTCGTCCTCTTCCTTGCATCCTCTTCACTTTCCTCTACATTCTTCCCATCCTCCCAAGTACCTTTTCAAAACTTCATTGTGGTAGCTTTTCAATAGGACAACCCCGTCCCCCTCCCACCCAACACATCTATCTTCCCCGTCCCTTCCCTCCTCCCGCATCTTCCCGTCCCGCCCCAACCCATCTCCCTAACCCATCTCCCATCCCTGCCCTACCCATCCCCCTCCCTACCCTACCCCCCCCCCCTACCCGCCTCCCCCCCCTCGCACTGTTGCAAGAACCGGATGATCGTGTTAAACGTCGCCGGGTCTCGCTCGCCGCCGCGTAATTGCGTCATTCTCGGCAACTAGCGCCCGATCGAGGCCCCCGGGGTTCTGGATCACCGAGGGGGGCGACAGCACTACCCACCGGGGGCCACGGCGGCGTAAAAGCGTCAGGGTAATCTGATTACGAGAGCTATAAAACCGAAATGAACCCCCATGTACCCATTCCCCGTATCTTTTTCCCTCTCTCTCCCCTACTATGCCCATTTCCGGCTCTCTTCTCTCTTCCTCCCTCCCCATGTCCACTCCCTACCTCTCCTTCCTTCTCCTCCCTCCCCATGCCCATTCCCAGCCTACCCTCCTTTACTCTCCCTCTCCTTCCCATTCCCGGCTCCCTTCCTTCCTTCTCCTCCCTAGCTCATCCCCCTACCCTCCTTCCCTCTCCCTCTCCTTGTTCATTCCCGGCCTCCCTTTCCTTCCTTCTCCCTCTCGGACTCTTTCCTTCCCTCTCTCTCTTCCTGCCCATTCCCGGTTTCCCGCTCCTGTTTTCTCCCCTTCCTTTAACCTATTCCCGGTCTCCCCTTCCTTCCCTCTCCCTTCCTATGCCTATTCCAGGTCTCCCCTTCCTTCCCTCTCCCTTCCTATGCCCATTCCCGGTCTCCTCCTTCCCTCCCCTCTCTGTCCATTCCCTTCTCTCTCCCCCCCCACTTATTCCCGATCTCCCCCTCCTTCCGTCTACCACCCCATGCCCATTCCCGGTATCCCCTTCATTCCTTCTCTCTCCCTATGCCCATTCCCGCCCCCCTCCTTCCCCCTGCCCATTCCTGGTCTCCCCCTCCTTCTCCTTCGTGCGACCAGCGGAAGAGAAGAACGAGAGGGCCGATCTACGACTGAATCTGGACTCCTATTCTGCAGAAAAAAAAAGAAAAAAAAAAAAACACACACACATCCAAACCCTTGAAATCTAAATCATCGTTTTTAAACTGTTCTTTTCACGCCTGAAATTGAATCCGTGTGATAATTCCCCCCTGGGAGAAGAGGCCGGACGGACGGCGCAATATAAATAAATCTGACACGTGTTCCCAGCATATTGTATCACAGCTCCAGCGAGACTACCAAAATATTCATGATAGCCTACGAGATCTAACACATGAGCCACTTAATCGCCCCTGAATATGAACAAATTATTTAGCAGACCGACAACCCATGTTCAGCCAAAACTCCTGTTCGTCTAAACATCACCCGCGTGCACCATATTCTACGTAAATAATGACAATGATGATGATAACAATAACATTAAAAATAATAATAACAATAACAATAACAACTACAAGAATAACAATAACAATAACAACTACAAGAATAATAACAATAATAATGATAATAATAACAATAATAATATTAACAACAACAACAACAACAACAATAATAATAATAAAAATAAATCATAATAAAAAAGAAGAGCACACCCATATCCAGCACATTCATCTACCACGTCAAAACACCGGAGTGGGCGAGGGTCGAATTCCTACAATTCTGGGGGTCCTGCAGGATAAACGCCCGCCCGCAAACAAGGATATGGATCGAGCCTGTGAATGCGGGGGCGTGCGGCAGGGAGAAGACGGCGAGGAAAAAGGCTTTCCCAGGGGATGTAGGTGCGGGTGTGGGTGTGAGGGAGGGAGGGAATGAAGGAGAGATGGAGGGAGAGAGGGAGGGAGAGAGGAGGGAGAGAGAGGAGAGAGGGAGGGGAGAGAGGGGAGAGAGAGAAGAGAAGAGAGAGAGAGAGAGAGAGAGAGAGAGAGAGAAGAGAGAGAGAGAGAGAGAGAGAGAGAGAGAGAGAGAGAGAGAGAGAGAGAGAGAGAGAGAGAAGAGAGAGAGAAGAGAAAGAAAGAAAGAAGAAGAAAGAAAGAAAGAAGAAAGAAGAAAGAAAGAAAGAAAGAAAGAGAGAGAGAGAAAGAAAAAGATCTAAAACAGTCCCACAAAAATAAGAAGTCCTATAAAATATAACGAAAAGAATACGAAAAAAACATACATACAGACCATGCCAATAACTCCCACACACATCGCCACAACCCCAAACGAACGCATAAACCCAACCGCGCATCCCCCACAACATAAAAAAAGGAATACCCCAACCAAGTACCAACCGGAGGAGGGGCCTTCGAGCCAAAATAATAAGGCGAGGCGAGGGATTCTGGCCAACCGGGACAGGCGTAGAAGGTGTGGCCCGAGACGCAAGGAGGGATATTCTGGGAGGCGGAGAGGAGGCGGCGGCGAAGAGGTGGCGAAGAGGTGGGGAGAGGGGAAGAAGGCCCCGAGACAAAGAGGAAGAGGAAGGAGGAGGAAGGAAGGAGGGAGGGAAGAGGGGGAGAAGGAGGTAGGGGGAGGAAGAGAAGGGAGAGGAAAGGGAGGGGGAAGGGGGGAGAAGCGGAAAGGGGAGAAGGTAGAGGGGAAGGAGGAAGGGGGGGAGAAGGAAGGAGCGAAGGGAGAAGGGAAGGAAGAAGGGTAGGGGGGAAAAAGGAGAGGGGAAAGGGAACAAAGGAAGAGGGGAAAAAGTGAGAGAAATGGAAAGAAGCAAGGAAAGGGAGGGAGTGGGAAAGGGAGAGGAGTGATAAAAGAAGGGATAAAGGAGGGACGAAGGGTGAAAGGAGAGAGAAATGGAGGGGAGAAGGAAGAGCAGTATAGCGGCTACAGGCACGTTCAGGATAGCTTGAGGAAAAGAAACAAAAAAATGACAGTGACAGAGAGGTGTAGGTATCAGTGAGTTTGAAGAATGGGCAGGATATAAATACATACAAAGAAGAAAAAGCGGGAAAAAGGTTGAGGAAAAATATGATTGATGACAGCAAGGGGAACAAAGTGTGAATAATAATGATTAATAACTATAATAATCAAACTAATGATGGTAATCGCTATCAACATCATATTTCAAAAACATATATATCGCAGCTGTCATAAATATCATCATCATCATTATCTTTATTCAGCATCAATATCAAATATAACATTTACATTATAAATGTCTTAAATGATCACTTTAATTACTATCATCACCCTCACAGAGTGGAATTAATGCTATTTATAGAACGAAGATAATATCGTTAGTTGTAACAACGATAATAGTAAAAGTAACAACAATAGTATTCGTGGTAGAAACAGAGTAGTAATATCATTAGTTACTTGTAGGAGTAACAGGTCTAAAAGAAAAAAATAGCATGAAAATGTAAAGAAACGGAAAATATGGGAAAAATCAAAAAGGAAAACGAAAACACACAAAATAGGGATACAGAAATGGCGAAAAGGGGCGAGGGTGAAACGAAAGCAAAGAAAACGAAAACAGGAAGAATGCAATAAAAGAAGGAAATACGCGCAGGATCGAGAAAGACGATAAGGAAGAAATGGAGAAAGATAAAATGAAGGTGGAGAAGACGAGGGAGGGGGAAGGAGGGATGGAAAGAATGAGGGAGGAAGAAAAGGTGAGAGAGAGGGAGGAAGGGAGGGAGGAATGAGCAAGATGAAGAAGATGAGGAAAATAAGGATGCGAAGAAAGACGGAGAAGAAGGGGAGCAGCATCAGGAGATGAAGATGAAAACCGAATATGTGGATGGAACACACGGAGAAGAAGAGGGGAAAAGAAAAGGGAAGAAGAAGAAGAAGAAGAGAGAAGAAGAAGGAGGAGGAGGAGGAGGAAGAGGAGGGGACAAGAAAGATCAATAGGGCGAAGGACTCGGGGTAAGGAACTACGATCTCTACGTGTTTTCCTCCACCCCAACCCCAACCCCCACTTCACCCCTTGTCACGCACGCCACCTCAACCGGGCAAGAAGAGTGCGCCCCCCCCCCGCCCGCCCCTCTGTCCTCACACTTCACCCTGTCAAGCTGCTCCTTCTTCCTGTCTACACACGTTTACAGCCTGTTTTAGATGTGTAAGGAAGAGGGAAAGGGATGAGGAAGAGGAAGAGGGAAGGAAGAGAGGGGAGAGAGGAGAGAGAGAGAGAAGAGAGAGGGAGAGAGAGAGAAGAGAGAGAGAGAGAGAGAGAGAGAGAGAGAGAGAGAGAGAGAGAGAGAGAGAGAGAGAGAGAGAGAGAGAGAGAAAGAGAGAGAGAGAGATGAAAAACGAATATGAGGAAGGAACAGACGGAGAAGGGGGGAAGTAAAAGGAAAAAGAAGTGTGCGTGTGCGTTTGTGTGTGTCTGCGTCGGTGCGAGTGTGTGAGTGCATGTGCGCGTGCGCTTGTGCGTATACGTATACACGTGCGTATACGTATGAATGTGCATATACGTGTGCATGTGCATATACGTGTGCATGTGCATATGCATTTTCATGTACGTATGTGTTCGTGTGCAACTGTGCATACACACGTGTTAGTGTGCGCAGTATTATTTCTAATTTCTTAGCAATGGCTGCTAGCAAGGCCTCTCACTTGGTTATTTTCATACTATTAAAAACATACCAAAGAATATCTCCTCCAAGTGCGGGCGCGTTTTTCTTTCATAATCACGATTTCCCTTTTATTGATGCTGACAATACTATTAGTTAATCAATCAATATGAGCTGAACAGTAACAATCTAATAATAATCAACAACTTTAACAATTTAATGCTACCAACACTAACAACGAAATTAACTTAATACTAATTCTTAAAAAGAAAGAAAAAAATCGAAGGACGACGGGGATGGAGACGCAAGAGGAAAGAAGGACGAGAGAGAGAGAGAGATCTGATAAAAGTGAGAAAGAGGCTGGAAAGATTATCAAGTTTAAGTCAATAGAAAGATAAATGAAAGAACGAAAAGAATAAGACTGCGGGCAAAGTTGGACAGGATGAAAAGGAAAAAAGGAAGAGAGAGAGAGAGATAAAAGGATTGGGGTGACGGATAGAGACGTGAAGAAGGAAAAAAACTGTGTAAAGAGGGAAATGAAATTGTGAAGTAAAGAAGGGAAATGAAATTTGTGACAAATAAAAAAAAGAGAAGCGGCCATAAATGGGAGACATAGGAAATATACAAAGAAGAAAAAAATAGTAGGAAATTTGACACTATGAGGGAAACAGAGAAGAGAAAAGAACAACGAAAAACCCACTAATCAAACGAACACAAACGCAGAGACACACACATAAATAAAGATAAATAGATACATAGATATAGACGCGCGCGCCGTGTGTGTGTGTGTGTGTGTGTTGTGTGTGTGTGTGTGTGTGTGTGTGTGTGTGTGTGTGTGTGTGTGTGTGTGTGTGTGTGTGTGTGTGTGTGTGTGTGTGTGTGTGTGTGTGTGTGTGTGTGTGTGTGTGTGTGTGTGTGTTGTTGTGTGTGTGTGTGTGTGTGTGTGTGTGTGTGTGTGTGTGTGTGTGTGTGTGTGTGTGTGTGCGTGTGTGTGTGTGTGTGTGTGTGTTGTGTGTGTGTGTGTTACATGTGGTGTGTGTTGTATATACATGTGCGTGTGCGTGTATAAAGAGAAAGACATCTGAACCGGATTCATACCTTGGATAATCCTTTTCCTTTACACTTACCCCCCCCCCTCCCTCGTCTCCCACCCATCCCCTCCCTTTCATCCCAGCAATCGAAGTCACGTGACGAAAAGTTCTAGATTTTGCCGCTCCCGGATGCCACGCCGACGACAGCCCCTGCGCAGCAAATAAAAACTCCGCCACACTCTTCGAAACTCCACCCTGTCGTCAACTCCGAGTCAAGGCCAGAGTCAAACAAGGTCAAATCATCCTACGAATCGTGTCGAACAAGCAAAGATCTCTGGTTGTCATTCATTTCTGCGACCATAAGCTTCTTCAGCCCGTAAACAACAACAGCCTCGCATGTGCATTGTGCAACAGGTCGGCTTAGTAACACCTCTCTCATGATACAATACCAACAGAAGGATTACAGTTTCGAATACCATAACACCGCAGTCACAGAAAAAAGCCCATGGAAAAAAAACGAATCATAGATGATAATAATGATAAACTAAATTCTTAAAATCAATAAAAACAAATCTGACATGTAACCTAAGAAAAATCAATAAAAAAAAATCTGACATGCAATCAATAAGAAAAGTCAATAAAAATCTATGGCATCCAATCATTATGAAAAAAAAATCAATGGAAACATTTCTAAAAACAATAAAAAATTATGACATTATTCCCGAAGGTATTGCATAGGCCTAGCTACTCGCATGTCTATCCCCGCCTCACCATCCTCCTTGTTTCAAGATTAAATCTATATACATTACATCGAAACCCTTTGTAGAGCATTATCACTACCTTGCTACCCTTAACACCACTATTCCTACACCCGATGCCATTGCGTGACGGCGTAACGCTGCGCCGCACGTCACGCTGAAGTGTCCACCATGAAATACAAACAGAAAGCGCCGTCATCGGTCGCCACAAAGGGTCTGGCAAAGCAACGCCGCCCGGCTGAGAGAAATCCTATAAATCAAACCCCCGTTATGACACCCAACGATCCGCGAGAGGGAAAGAACGCTCACTAATGCAGCGGGAGAAAAATCATGTATATATTCAGCGCCGGAACTCGACCACTTTAAGCTCTGCAATATTTAGTTACGGAGAGGCCGGGGCTGAGGACGATCTTGACAACGGAGGAAAATCAAGCTGCGTCTTGCATCCTGTTCGAAGAAGACGAAGAAGAAAAAAATACAACAGGAAAAAAAAATATTAAGAGAGAGAGAGAGAGAGAGAGAGAGAGAGAGAGAGAGAGAGAGAGAGAGAGAGAGAGAGAGAGAGAGAGAGAGAGAGAGAGAGAGAGAGAGAGAGAGAGAGAGACTAGAAAAAATATATAAAACATCTTGAAAGAATTAATCAAGAATGGAAATGAGCAATTCATAAACGAGAGAGAGAAAAAAAATGTGTTGCAAAGAAGCTCAGGTTAACAACGTTGTCATACCGAGAGACGAATAACAAAATTCATATAAAAGAATAGACAAAATAAAACGAAAACAGGAACAAAGACAAACCAAATAACCGACCAAAAGAAACTTTGAGGGAAAAATCCAATGCAACTGAAGTCAGACGGAAAAAAAAGAAAAACAAAACAAAACAAAAAATAAAACGCTTCCTTTGGGATTCAACAGAAACTTCAAACCGTCTGAATAAGTTGTTATCACGCACTGTATATAGAGGGAAGGGAAGAAGTCAGCAGATGTCTATACATCGTGTATGAATGGGGAGGAAGGGAGAGGGAGGGAGAGAGCGGGTGATAGTGAGGGGGCAGATAAAAAGGACAGGGGGGCGGAGGGAGGTGGAGAAGAGAGAGGGAGGAGAGAGGAGGAGGAGGGAGGAGGAGGAGGAAGGAGGGAAGAGGAGGGAAGAGAGGAAAGGGAGGAGAGAGAGAAGAGAAGAGAGAGAGAGAGAGAGAGAGAGAGAGAGAGAGAGAGAGAGAGAGAGAGAGAGAGAAGAGAGAGAGAGAGAGAGAGAGGAGAGAGAGAGAGAGGAGAAGAGAGAGAGAGGAGAGGGGAGAGGGAAGAGAGAGGGAGAGAGGAGAGAGGAGAGAGGGAGGGAGGAGGAGAGGGAGAGAAGAGAGAGAAGGAGAGAGAAGAGAGAGAGAGAGAAGAGAGAGAGAGAGAGAGAGAGAGAGAGAGAGAGAGAGAGAGAGAGAAGACAAAAAGACAGACATTCAGAAAGAGACCGACAGAAATAGACAGACAGACAGACGCACACACATCACTGTGAGCGTGTGTGTGCTTGTTTAGTATTCGTGCTTGCTACGTGGGACCCGAGCTAGTTGGATGTGCCGCCTGAATGCTGACTGTACACGCACTGACACAGTTAAGTACATACACACACCCTTACCCAAGCCCTGCGTGAGAGAATAATTTAAAAACAAATATATCAGCTCAAGTCCATTCAACAGCGATTGGGTGAAACTGCAGCGAAGAGAATAAGGAGAGATGAGAGGGAAGGAGAGGGGAAGGAGAGGGGAAGAGCGGGAAGGACAGGGGAAGGAGTGGGAAGGGCGGCATAAAGTCTCTTAAATGCCCCTCTGTCTGAGATAACTCGCTTTCTACGCCCCATAAGGGTCTAGAATTACCATGTAACTGATCTCTCACTCTCTCTCCCTTACCCCAGACCCCCCCCCACCCTTCATCTCCCTCTTTACCTAACTACCAATCAAAGCGAACCAATCACCGCAAGAACTGACCTACTGATCGATATTCTCTCTCCCCCCTCTCCTCTCTCTCCCCTAACCCTCCCTATATCCTCTCCTTCCCTCTGCCCCTACCGGTACCCCTAGATCCTCCCACCTCAAACTCACATAAATGATCACAAAAACAATGGTGGGAGGGGAGGTTATAATCAGTGGTCGAGGCCGGATGGAGAGCTGACAAATTATTGCGGCGTTTCCCTCTGATTCCCCGTCCGCTCGTTCGCTCACATTCTCTCTATTTCTGTTTCGGTCTGTCTCTGATTTTTTTCTGTTTACCCCCCCCCCCCCCCTCTCCCCCCTCTCTCTCTCTCCTCTCTCTCTTCCTCTCTCTTCTCTCTCTCCCTCTCTCCCTCCTCTCTCTCTCCCTCTCTCCCTCTCTCTCCCCTCCCTCCCCTCCCTCCCACCTTATCGCTAACAAAACGTGTCTCTGGCAGAACGACCTCAGTCCTACAAACACATGAGCCAGGTCTAATCTCGTGACTCCCCTGACACGTTAAAAATGCGCTGAACGCCCGTCATTTCTCCCAAACGCAGAGCCGAAGCGAAACCGAAGGAAAATAATGCCGTTCGTTTGTTTTTGCTGACGTCTGCGTTGGCGACACGGCGAGCTAGGTGAGGAGGCAGCCGTGTAATACTTCCATCGATATCCGTGAAGTCGTTAACACCCGGCACACGGCCATCGATGACCCCGCAGTAAAATCCGATCGATAGTTGGGGGTGGGGTCAGAAGGCACCAGATCGACGCTCTGTTCCTCATAGATAAGCCGTGAGGTGCCGACCAAGCAAATACAGTCTTCAAACGGTCGCCATGCCGATCACCTTTTCCTATGCTTCTGGTCAAGATAAGAAAGGGTCACCAGCGATCCTCCCCCCCCCCCCCCCCCCGAGGGAGCTCCACCCCTTCGCGAAAGAGCAAGAGTAAAGATTTTCAAACCAATTCATTAACAACTTTCCGTCTCAAGAAGACCCGGCGCGTAAGGCTCCGCGCGCAAGAACGAAGTCTCGCTCGTACGGCCTCGGGAGTTACAGCCGGTGCCAACAAGTGCCACCGACAGTGTCACCTTCAATCTCGTCCCCGCCGAGGCAGGCCGCGCCGTCTTCAAACAAACCATTAGTTATCAGGCGGGGGCGGAAAGACGGGGAAGCAAGGGAGCTGTTTAACGCTTCTTATCAAAGTAATATTTATGATAAGGCTGTGAGTGCATGCCATTTTTTTTGCACGGGCGTGTTACAACGAAAGAGCACAGGTTCGGGGATACACTCCCAAGCGTAGAAAGAAAAGAACCTTCTAAGAAATGGAGAATTGAGAGAGATGCTGTAAACAACCGCGGGCATCTGCAAGTTCTCATGACAAGAATAGGTCTGGTTTAAATGCAGGGACGGCGGAGTCTGCGAAAACTTCATTAAAAGATCCCCGAAGGCTGGCGAGACATACTAAGACAAAGAGGGCTGGTGCTAACAAAAGGTGGTAAAAAAGAGAATAAAAACCGGTGCTTCCGATCGATAAACACTGTTTTATACAAGCTACAATGCGCAGACAGATCGAAATCACCGGCGCGGGTATAAAAGGAAGCCAAGGCATTACCATCAGCCAAAAAGAAATATCACAAAATCAATAAGTAAAACATATCGATACAGAAACGGCTGTTTGGTTTGTTCAAATATTTTTCTTTGTAGGTTCCGCACGATATATAAAACAGTTTCCAAAAATTTTACAGCGAAGCCGATAACGCCAGACCCGCAATTGCCTTCAAGCAATAACCTTAAACTCTTCTAGTGTATGATACAGGCTCGCTGGACGGGCGAAGAGAAGGGGGGGAGAGATGATGCCTGAAAAGGTAGGATAAAAGGAAGGGTGAGAGAGAGAGGGGAAAGGTGCGTGCGTGTGGTAAAGAAGACGATTAACAAGAAATTTAAGTAATTCCAGAACTGCAATTGCCACACAATATAAAGTAATTTGATCACGATGTGCCCTGTTGCACGCCAGCAGAGGCCGGATGCAGGAAGCCGACAGTGAATTCCAAAGGGCAGCCGCCTCTATCTCCAACTTCTGCCTTCCCGTCTCAGCAGCGGCGCACACATTCCTCTTCGGGCGCTCGTATTAATTTCTTCCAGACAATTAATTCTCATCCGAACATATAATCGGAGAGGAAATCGGGCCAAGGAATGTTTCCCGATGTAATTAATACGCTTTACAAATACGAGGGCCGATTCGTCGAAAGATGGAGTAACGCTACAACGAAAATAGCATACTCGATGATGCTGATTGAACCCCTGCTTCACATCCTGCTTCGTCCTTATGCAGTTTCCTTCTCTCTCTACCGAAGGAGCAGCCTTTCCTCTGCCAGTCTATTAGCGTTCATCCCGGCACGTCGTAAAACGTTTAATAGATGGTTCTGCAATTTTCCAATATCGGACCGATCCATAAAGCCACATGTTGCAATCACATGTTCCTCGTTGCTTCATAAAGCGATCATGAGGTATCCCCAATCCCGTCGCTCACCTCGCTGCCTCCGATCAGATGGATCGATACGCACCCAGAATCAATAATAAAAAATCGACCGGCTGATCCGCAGCGCCGATCGGGCCAGGGAGGAACAAAGCGTAAGTCAAGAGGCCAGCGCGGCCCACAGCTTGAAGCTCGGGCTCGCCAGCAGGAGGGAGGGGGCGGGCGGCCACCACAACCTCCCTGGAATCCAATATTTGCCAAAGTTTATGGGGACGCCGATACCACATAGAATATTGCATTCATTAACCTGCCCCGCGACCGAGACTACTCCATCTCGCGGCCACTCGTTCGCCTCCTCTTCGCAACTGCGTAGCTTTAACACGAGCCGCCGCCGTACCATGATGGCAATCCGGCCTTCCTCGCACGCCGCCCCAGGCACACGCCGCAACACGCTCGCCAAGCAGGAACAGCTTTAAGTCGATAAGGAAACGCCGTGGGAACACCCTGGCCGGGAAGGCTCTGCTGATCTCCCGCGCTCATATTACGGCGAATTACTCCTCCTGTTTGTGTGTTTCGCGGAGAGGGTCGTTTATATACACTGCTACATTCCTGCGAGCTAACACGCGGTCCACAAAGCCCTCACTCTCCTCAACAGTTTTGATATTATTTTGAGCAATGAAAAATAACCTTTACAATTACATCACTCGGAAGGCACGAAGGCCAGGGAAACGACACGGCGAGGCAACGCAGGTCCCAGCACAGCATTGAAAGCCACAGACACTTCCCAGACCCGCCCGCCGCCCATCCCTTCCCCTGGAGACCGTCGCGCGGACATCAGAGCGCGGCCGACACGAAGTCCAGACGCAAACGGGCAGGTATATCAACGCCTTATTAAGAGAACACGTCGCCATCTCCAGGGCAGGTAATGCGACTCGGTTGCTTGGGCGCGGTGCGAAACACTGCTCACTTGTATTCTGTTGGTCTTATTCCGAAAAAAACTGAACTATAACATAAACAGATCAATAAACAAACACGAACAAAATAAGTTATAAAAATGAAAATATATACTAAAATAATAAAAAATGGAATAAGCAACATCAGACAACTTCGCATGTCCCCCTCTCGGTACGCCGTTATTACAGGCAGCGAAGTGGGTGCGCGATAGAAAACTACGGCCGAATCGCAGACGGGCAAGCGGGCGCGCACGAGGTCCACGGCGTGCGGTACGACATTATTATAGATGAAAGAGACCGTATAGTTCGTACCGATCGTAAACCGCCATACTGTAGTAAAGGCCGAGGAAGATGGCCTGGGCAAGTAGGAATGTCTTTGATCGTTAAATGGGTAACGACGGGCCGCCTCGCCGCCCAAACACACCGCAGGCTCGCCACGAAAACAGATTTAAAGTTCGTGTTTCGTGGGGTTTTATCGATTAAAGATAACAGTGATACGGATTGAAGTTATGGGCTCTCGAGGGCATGACTATTTCACGCACGTCCTCATAACGTTTCAAAAACTAGATAAAACTGATGGCAACGACACACACGAAATAAAACAAACATCGGCATATCGGGAAAATAAATAATATTCGAAAAGCACAACAGAACACCGGAATAAACAGACAAGCGAAAAAAGCCGAGCAATACCGACACGGTTTACACGCAGCATTAACCGCTGCAGGTGATACCCTCTCATTTCCCGCTGACTGTCACGATCGCTGTGGCTCACCGTCGGGGCTGTGATTGACCCGCCGCTCGCTCGTTCGCTCGTTCGTTCGTTCGCAGTTCGGTTCACACGTCGACGAACAGTTTTTCTATTTTATTCTCTTCTTTTTTTTTACACGAGTTTACCTCAGCCGTCCACGCGACATACATACCAGCCAAACCTTTTCCTTTTTTTTCTTTTTAAACGAGACGTATTTACATAACCCTGACCTCACGACGAAGGATCCCCTCCCCCGAATACCACACCCTCCCACGAAGGAGAATGGGGTCCGTGAGGGATGTATCCTGTCAATCGCTCGGCGTCCTGCCTCGGTTTCTCGCCTGCTCGTCTGCCCCGCTGAGTTGTGGCCTACACCGCTGATTTGCATATTAAAAAGGGAAAGAAAAAAAAAGGCCTTAGACATTAAAAGCCCGACTCTTCTCCGCTGGCTCTCCTCCAGCCTCCCTCTCATGACCCGAGTTCAAAGACCCGCAGTGCCGTCGCCGGAGCCACCGTATAAATAATCTCTGCCTTTCCTTCAATGGCGCATAAACATCGCACTGCTCTTACAACCACTCGTAAGATGACGTTTTTTATTATTTGTCTGATTTCAGGGAGACAGAGGAAAATAAGATCGTCGCTATTGTTCCAATAGAAAAAAACAAAATAAAGTATAAATAAATAAAAACTAATCACATAACTGCGAAGTCCTTCACACACACACACAAAAAAAAAAAAACATACATTCTACATTTTCTTCAATTCCTTTCCATGAACAAAGAACACAACCAACCCGAATAACTACAAAGAATAACAGACGAAGAAGGGCAATGAGGAAGACGGACTCCACCCAGACTCACCTCCACCCCCACCCCCATCCCCAACCCTTCCCCTTCAGCTTACCCAGCACCTCTCCCCCTCCCCCTCCCCTACCTTACACTCCTTCCTTTACACTCCCTAGTGATAGGTATTGGTGCTGCGTGACCTTCATGTGGGGAAGAGCTGGGCGAGAGAATCGTTTTACATAACCCTATTTAAATAACCACATTTTTTTCAAGACGACGATAGGGATGGAGGAAATACAAACAAATTATCATGACAGAGGACGAGGACATAAAAAACAAGTTATCATAATAGTGGAGGAGGAAATACAAACAAATTATCATGATAGTGGACGGGGAAATACAAACAAATTATCATGATAGTGGACGGAGAAATACAAAAAAAATATCATTATAGTGAAGGAGGAAATACAAACAAATCATCATGATAGTGGACGAGGACATAAAAAACAAATCATAATAGTGGAGGAGGAAATACAAACAAATATTATGAGAGCGGTGTCGGATATACAAAAAATCATCACGATAGTGGACGAGGAAATACAACAAATTATTATGAGACGGAAATACAAACAAATTATTATGAGTGGACGAAGAAATACAAACAAATCATCACGATAGTGGACGAGGAAATACAAACAAATCATCGTTAACATTTCTAGAAAGTAACTCTTCTACCCTCCTTCAACGGTTACTTTTTAACGTATATACACTCGTGGAGCAGATAGCAAGAAATGTCAGCAACAAACGAATGAGTTCTTGCAACAAATAAGCGAGAAGCTTGTGCTCGCCACCGGCATCCGTTAACGCATGTTGCATAAGCTGTCCTGCGCATCTGTTAAAATAATCCAAGTCTGTTCTCTACGACAAAAAAAAAAATCGCTGACACAAACCGAAACATGCAAATGCAAATGCTAGCGGCTCATAGATTTTACATTTTAGTTTTTGTTCTCTTCCCGGAATTCAGCATTCTTCCATTCCAGCGCAACAAAGGGGGAAAAACAATATTCTTATTTTCCTCCGAGTCGGTAGTACACGCGCACTACCGGACTTCCCCTCACATTGTGCGACCGTTACACCGCCATGCAGCTAGTACACTCGACCCTCGGCAAGCCATGAACCCCCTCACCCTCCCTCACCCTATACTCCTACCCTTTTTCTCCCTCTGATTATTGCTATCCGGTCACGCGATGTCTGGCTGGCCCCTGAGATGGCCATGGCCGCAGGAGGCGGCCACGCGCGCCCGCTCCGCCCGGAGGCCCAATGGCGCCACGCTCATGATTCATGGCCGCTCCCTAGCCGCCTCTCCTGGCTTCCTGGTGCCACGCTCTTGCCAACAGCAGACCTAGACTCGCTGTTTAGATATTTTTGGTGGAGCAGGTCAATTTCCAGATCCAATATTGACATTTCGTTTCAATTTTCTGAGCTCCCTTACGTCACCTCGCAACACGACTCCGTAATGGCATACGGCGCACGGCACGGCGACCTCCCCTATCGGCTCCGATCCGCTTTTCGAAGCCTTGCCCCGCAAACCTAATAATCGAAGCACCTCCAGAAATGACTGGCAACAACCAGTATCGCGACGCGCAAAACGTGAATGACGCGCGCAGCTGCGGGCTCGGCTCCGGCCCGCGGAACAATGGGACACTCCGAGGACAAATAAACAAAAGCGAAATGAATCAGAAGCGCAAAAAGGGCATCCGCCGAGTAAACAAATACTGGTGACCTATTCCGGATCCTTCTGCGCTCGCGAGCCCTTCCACTCGGCGCCCTCTGCCACATGACCGCAAAAACGTACTTAAACTGTCCTCCATTTCTCTCACGTTACCGACGTCTTACCCTTTACCTTTCAAGTGTTTTACGACTAGCCTTTCATACGCACTTCATCCAAATATCACTCGGCATAAACCACCCACGGGCGCCCCAGACACCGCAACACCTGTCGGGCTCGCTCCTTCACTTCATCAACGCCTTCGAAACGGTCGCGGTCATCACGCCTCCATCAACTTCTCCTTCGGGGTCCTTAAAGGATGCCTCGCTTCCTTCATTCCCACTAGACTTCTTCCTCCGCTCCTCCTCAAACACGGACAACGAGCTCATCTTTCTTGATTAAGTCTTCGCGTGATCATCGCTGGCTGCACTCTTCGTCCTGGCTTGGGCTTTTTGCGTCCGAGAAGAGAAACATGTATGCACGTGTGTTTCCCTTGTACTTATAATATAAGGCAGTGTTTCCCAAACTTTGTGTGTGTGTGTGCGCGCTCGCACAAGCACACACACACACACAATATATATATATATATGTGTGTGTGTGTGTGTGTGTGTGGTGTGTGTGTGTGTGTGTGTGTGTGTGTGTGTGTGTGTGTGTGTGTGTTGTGTGTTGTGTGTGTGTGTGTGTGTCATATATATTATTATATATATATATATATATTATATATATAATATATATAATATATATACATATATAATATATATATATATATATATATATATATATATATATATATATATATATATATATATATATATATATAATATATATATATATATATATATGTATAATATGTATATGTATATGTATATGTATATGTATATGTATATATATATATATATATATATATATATATATTATATATAATATATATATGTATATTATATATATGTATATATATATATGTATAATATATATATATTATACATATATATTATATATATACATATATATATAATATATAATATATTATATATATATATATATATACATATATTTATAACACATGGTCGAAGTACGCCTCCCTCACTTAGGAAGATGAGACCCACGTCCCCATCTGCAGCACCGCGACCACTTTCGGGTGTACAGTTTATCTTTAGACGGTTTGGACCTTAGGGATCGATTCGCTAAGATGAAGAGTGATGGTGCATTTTTCACTAGTTAGAACAAAATTGTAAACTTAGAGACAAACCTAAACCTGGAAGATATTTACGTCGACAAATTGGTTGGTTACCACGCAAAAAAAAAGGATGAAAAAGATACATTTACATAACTCCAAACAAACACATCCCCGGGGAAGGTACGGACCTTGTGTACTCCATACAACCTTCATTAAAGCCAAAGAGGCGGTTCATGCTAATGCCCCGCGACTGCCTCCTTACCACATTCAGGGTATAATCATTCTATCAATCAATGCTGCCAGCCCACTCCCCCCCTGACCCTATACCCCCCTCTCCCGGTCTATGGGTGACCCTCACTCACCTTTAGTCGAGTGTAAACAACTATTAAAAGCCGTTTTATTTCTCTTTTTTATATCTCTACTTTCTTTTTTTGTTCGTCTCTCATCAGTGTTTCTTCTATGCTTCCATTTTCATCTCATCCTTCCCCTTTCCCTCTACTCTCTCCTCCAAACTCTCTCCTTCTCCAGCTCTTTCCTTCCCCCCTCGCTCTCTCGTCTTCTCTATTTTCTTTTCTCTCTCTCTCCCTTTCCATCCCTCAATTTCTTCCTAGAGCGCAACCGCATTTATCTTTCCGCTTGTCGAGATGACACAATCGACAAGATCCTATCCCAGACACGACGATAATCAATCCACAGCCAACAGAGAGGAGCGAAGGCAAACAGGCAGACAGACACAGAGTCAGACGGGCGGGCGGCGGGCGGGCAGACAAACACTCAGACAGTCAGACGGGCGGGAGACAGACAAGCAGACAAACAGGTCGATAGACAGGGATATAAATAGACATATTAGATAAATACATTGATTGATATATAAATAGATAGATAGATAAATAGATAGATAGATAGATAGATAGATAGATAGATAGATAGATAGATAGATAGACAGACAAGCAGGCAGACCAAACAGACAGCAAGCCAGACGCACCGAGCGAGCGGGGTCAGGGTGGAGCCTCGATAGCAGCGATGGCGAGTCGACTGCCCACGCCGCAAGCACCCAGACCCACTCAATGTGCCTTCTACTCCCCGTACCGCTCACCCACGCGGGGGAACCGGGAAGAATGGAAAACCTTGTGGAACACCTTATGGAGCACCTTTATAGATTTGCTATACAGACTGCGTTATATTATGTATGTTCTATTTCTGAGGGCGCGTGTGCATACGTAAGACTCAAGAACCCAAGGATCTCGGATCTATGTAATCAAAGTTTTTTTTTCTTTCCTTTTTGCATACTCATTCTTTTAATGGCCCGCTTTTTTATTCTAGCATATATATTTCTTCTCTCATGTGTATTTTTTTCTTGCATATATAAGTTTTCTGTGAAAAAAAAATCTTTTTGCTTTTATATTTTTGCCTTCCGTTCTTGCCTTCATTTTTGCATACATATATTTTTGTCTCCTTTCTCTCTCTTTTTATAGGTTTTCTTTTCTCATTATTTCCTTTTTCCCAAAAACATAATAAATTAGAGCGAATCTCGTTTTTTCTTTTGCCTTTTTTGGGGCTTACGTCTTCCAAGGAACTGCAACTTAACATGAGTCATTCTGGGCTTGGATGAGCTCCGGCTCTGCTCCGCGACGGCGAAAGACGACTAACTACAAGCCAGTGATTACGTCATCGAGGCGGTGGAGGCAGGCGGAAGAGCCGAAAAAGAGAAGACACGCGACTCAAACAAACAAATAAACAAACAAGCAAAGCAAACAAGACCCTCAGCAACCATGCTAATAAATAGGCACCTAAAAAGCAGCCACCCACCACGACGCCCTCCATGGTTACCACATTATCGCGAGGGGAGGCTAATGCCCCTTCCTTTCGCCTCCCCCCCCCACTCCCTAACTCCTTCGCCTCCCTTCCTTCCTACCTTCCACGGGCTCCCCTCGTTCGCCTCGCCTCCTTCTCTCCTTCCCTCCTTCGCATCCTCCTTTCCTTCGGCTCCCCTCATTCGACTTCCCTCCGCTTCACCTCCTTCCCACCTTCACTTCCTTCTCTCCTTCTCCCCTCTGCGTCGTTCTCCTTTCCCTTCCTTCCCTCCTTCCCCCCGTTCTTTCCTTCCCCTACCCCCTTCTCCCTTTTTTCCTTCTCCTACCCCCTTTCCCCTCTTCTCTCCTTCGTCTACTCCCCTCTTACCCTATTCTTTCCTTCGCCTCCTTCTCTGCTTCGTCACCTTTCCTCCTTCACCTCCTTCCTTCCATCCTTTTTCTCATCCCTTCTACCCACCCTCCTCACCTTCCTCCCCCTACCCACCCTACCCATCCTATCCATCCCACCCACCTCGCCCACCCACCCTACCATCCTACCCATCCCGCCCCTCCCGCCCCCACCCCGCCCGCCCCCAACAACACGGACTCTACGGGAGCTACCTAGGCCGCATCGTAAATCAGGTCGTCCTTGACACTCCTTCGGCATTCCTGGATCCGTGGCGTTGGCTCCGGGAGATTTAGGACGTCCTGGCCATCGGGAGGGACGCGGAGGACGATGGTCATGCTGATGAGCGAGGCTGCTGATGGGGATGGCACTGAGGGGGGGTGGTGAGTGGTGGTGGTGGGGATGGCACTAGTGGTGATGATGGTGGAGGTGGGGATGGCACTGGTGGTGATGATGGTGGATGGGGATGCACTAGTGGTGTGATGTGGATGGTGTTGGTGGTTTGATAGTGTGTCTTGGGGCGGTGTTTGGTTGTAATGGTACAGTGGTGAAGATGATGATGATTATTTTTAATGAGGATGATGAATGATGATGACGATGACCCATCGATGATGATCACTGATGGTGATGATGATGATGATAATTTGAAGATGATGATGTTTATATTATCATCATTACTATCATTATTATCATTATTGTGATTATATGATTGATGATGATGATGCAAGGCTGCTCCAAAGATTGAATAAATAAAATAAGAAAGAAGAAAGAAAAAGAAAGAAGAAAGAAAGAAAGAAAGAAAGAAAGAAAGAAAGAAAAAATCAACATGAAAAAA
>NW_020868296.1:255270-277770 GCF_003789085.1 Penaeus vannamei
CTTCCCTCAAAACTCCCCCGTTCTGTCCAGCTCCCTCCCTCCTCCCTTTTAAACTTTCCCCCCTCCGACCCCTCCCCCATGAGAGAGACTTCCCCCCTTCCCTCGGTCGGCCGCCAGAGAAGAGAAGAAGAGCAGAAAGAAGGAAAAATCGGCCGCAGCAGTTTAACGATTTCCTTTTCCCCTACCAGAGTGCTGGACGATCATAATCAATGACTTCCTCCCTTGGCCGCCATGAGCGCTGTCACACCTTCTCTGGTCTGGCATTCTTCAGTCTGCTGTTTCGGGACGCCTCTCTCTCTCTCTTAATCTCTCTTAGTCTCTACTGTCTCTCTCTTAACCCCCCCCCTCTCTTCTCTCTCTCTCTCTCCCTCTCTCTCTCTCTCTCCTTCTCTCTCTCTCTCTCTCTCTCTCTCTCTCTCTCTCTCTCTCTCTCAATCTCTCTCTCTCCTCTTCTCTCTCTCTCTCTTCCTCTCTCTCTCTCTCTCTCTCTCTCTCTCTCTCTCAATCTCCTCTCTCTCTCTCTCAATCTCAATCTCTCTCTCAATCTCTCTCTCTCCTCTCTCTCTCTCTCTCAACTCTCTCTCTCCCTTTCTCTCTCAATCTTCTCTCTCTCTTTTCTCTCTCTCAATCTCTCTTTCTCTCTCAATCTCTCTCTCTTTCTCTCTCTCTCTCTCTCTCTTTCTCGTTCATCTCTCTCCTCTCTCTTCTCTCTCTCTCTCTCAAATCTCTTTCTCTCTCTCTCCTCAATCTCTTTCTCTCTCTCTCTCTCTCAATCTCTCTCTCTCTCTCTCTCTCTCTCTCTCTCTCTCTCTCAATCTCTCTTCTCTCTCTCTCTTCTCTCTCTCTCTCTCTCTCTCTCTCTCTCTCTCTCTCTTTCTCTCTTTCTCTCTCTCTCTCTCTCTTCATCTCTTTTCTCTCTCTCTCTCTCTCTCTCAATCTTTCTCTCTCTCTCTCAATCTCTTTCTCTCTCTCTCTCTCTCAATCTCTTTCTCTCTCTCTCTCTCAATCTCTTTCTCTCTCTCTCTCAATCTCTTTCTCTCTCTCTCTCTCTCTCATCTTCTCTCTCTCTCTCTCAATCTCTTTCTCCCTCCCTCTCTCAATCTCTTTCCCTCTCTTTCTCCGCGTGATATTGCCTAAGTGTATTATGATCGCTTCGTATTCTGTGCATCTGGGTATGTCTGTTCGCCTGTAGCGTTCATCTTTCTGTGGGCAGCATTAGTTTGTAAGCTGCCTGCGTAATCAACCTCCGCCTTGTATGCTGTCTGTGTTCGTCTCCGTATCTGCGTGGTCTCTGCTTTTTGTTTGTGTCGTTTATCTCCCTGTGGCGCCGAGTGTCTTTTGTAGTTCGAGATTTTACAAAACCTAATATATCCCTTATTTGATGTGTGTGTCAGTTCTGTCTATCGCCTTATTGGCCAGGTTAACAACACTTCTTAAGAGTATCTGTGAAGCAAGTCAACTTTATATATCTTTGTGGATGAGTAGACCACACACACACACACACACACACACACACACACACACACACACACACACACACACACACACACACCACACACACACACACACACACACACAAACAAAAAAAAAAAAAAAAAAAAAAAAAAAAAAAAAAAAAAAAAACCTTTACAATGCGCAAAGAAGGTTACTGAGAGAAAGATGAAAAAAAAAAGGCGATCGCTGACCGGCCGTGTCCGAATCGGTCCCAAAAGGCGCCATCGGGAGAGGAAGGAAATTGCCGACCTTGTGCGCGCGTTGATCGTTGTCGGTTGGGCGTCGTGTAAGGACGCTGCTTCCGTGCAAATATCGGTTTGTTACAGCTGGAGGCGAGGGACGAGGAGGGAGGGAAAACGACCGGAGGGGAGGGAGGGGGGGGGGGCGACGGGGGCGCGGAGTTAGGGGGGCGTCACAATCCTCATGCAAGGGAGAAATGTTGCCTCAACGGTCTCCGCTCGGTTCCCGCCCTCGCAGTCCCAGCATTCGAATAGCAAGTCCAGTACGATCCACGGAAGCGGTGAATTAAAGTAATGAAACTACTCTCCTTATCTGAAACGAAGGCAGCCGTTTTACTGCACAAAGGAGGTCCAGATCCCCAAAATCAGTCTCACGAACAAAACACGAGAGACACAGCGAAACACACGAGCCCCGCACCAAAGCAGGGCCAAGTTGTCTCGGTCCGTTGCCCTCAGATAAAGACAAGTAGGTGGCCCGGGACGCCGTATCTGACCCCCCCCCCCTAAACGAGGGGAGAACGCTGATGGCCGAGGGAAACACGCAAGGGAACGACATGTAACCCCGCCTCTCTGATTATCGTCCTTTAATAACAAAGTTTTGTACCCTCGCGCAAACATGCACGCGCACAAGACACTGCCAGAGTACACGAAATGCGCCGACAAGTGCATGGACAAAAGCTGAAACGTACCAACTGGGAGTTCGGACGTATGCAAATTCCAAGAAAACTTTTGCAAGCAGCAGAAAACAGAGATCCGCCCACAAGCACTCGAGACGCCGACGCCACGGGTAAGACGATCCACGCGAAAGAAATTTGAAAAACGCAAGAGTTGTACCAGGATGTGAAATACTGATTGACCAAAAAAAAGTTTTAAATATCTCGTATATAAATTGATGATAACGCTTACTGGTTTCCTTCATTAACACAATCTTCTTCAGATTACCTTCCTTGCGCAAAAACAAATGTGGAAAATCGATTTGAAGAAAAACAA
Source organism: Penaeus vannamei (assembly GCF_003789085.1). Classification (NCBI taxonomy): domain Eukaryota; kingdom Metazoa; phylum Arthropoda; class Malacostraca; order Decapoda; family Penaeidae; genus Penaeus; species Penaeus vannamei. Next base: position 257,994 of record NW_020868296.1, read on the forward strand.
AAGACATTCATTGTGGTTTTCCTTATCCCTGTTAAAAATAAAACGTGTAAGATCATGTTGACTAGATGATGATTTATATCATCAGTAAAAAAAAATATTCAAATTAAAAAAATCTCGATTTCTTGACGCTACATAATTCATTTCAATTCTTTTTGGTCAAATCTCTTCCATTTCTTTTTACAAAGGAAGCAACTTTGACGAACACAGACAAGCATTGCAAGAAAGACTAAAGCCAGCTCTTAAAATTCCTTCAAGCTTGTCAGGAATTCTGCAAGCAGTTAGTTCAAGCAGAATCTTTCCTGCGGTATGACGGAAAGAAACATTCATCGTAAAACACTGCTTCTAAAATATTGGGGAACATCAGCCAACGTTTTCCATCTTGACGAGGCAATGAAAAAAAAAAATGAAAACCATACTTTAATATAATGTTACACGCGTCTCATTTATCTATCTCATTTGCGAGATTCGGATCATCAGCTATCTATCTCTATCCTTGAAGGCGTCTCACTATCTGCATCTGAGCCTGTGTTTATACCTCTTACCCTTTCTATTGATCTCTAATCTATTTTCTTTCCACGTCTCTCTATCTCTCTCTCTCTCTCTCTTCTCTCTCTCTCTCTCTTTCACTCTCACTCACTCACTCACTCTCTCACTCACTCACTCTCTCTCTCTCTCTCTCTCTCTCTCTCTCTCTCTCTCTCTCTCTCTCTCTCTCTCTCTCTCACTCTCACTCTCACTCTCACTCTCACTCTCACTCTCACTCTCACTCTCACTCTCACTCTCACTCTCACTCTCACTCTCACTCTCACTCTCACTCTCACTCTCACTCTCACTCTCACTCTCTCTCTCTCACTCCTCTCACTCTCACTCTCACTCTCACTCACTCACTCTCACTCTCACTCTCACTCTCTCACTCTCACTCACTCTCACTCACTGCCGAATTTCCTCGCTGCAATCGCATTTCGCACGATTTGCTGTTGCGAAGAGCGATACCCAGTCGAAGTAAAGCCTGTTAAAAGCTCCTCGACATACTAATACAAATTGCCGTTATGACCACGTACATAAACAAAATTAATTTACTTCAGCATAGTTGCTATAATCCTCATTTCCTATGAGTTGCGGATTTCAACCTCGTCCATGAGAACGTCTCAGCCTCTGTCTTTGCCTCTCTCTGCTTTAAGATCTGCGTGCCCGGACATGAGGGCTACCGAGATTATGTACTGATGCTATTCTTGCTAATGCCAATGCCCCCTAAATGCCCACTACCCCCCCCCTACCCCCGAAACTCTACCCCTCTCCACAGCCGCCACCCCCCCTTCCCCCACTTCCGCGACTTCCCTTTGGTGTGGGCGGCGAGATGGCGGGGGCGATAATCAGCTGACATCCAACTCGAATGTTTATATCTTTATTACGCAAACTGATGGAAGTAATCAAATACTTTGCTTAAAAAAAACATAAAAATGAGCAGCTGTAACAGAAATGTGATGCAACGCCTTCTTCCGCAAAAAAATACATTAGTAACAAACAAACAAAAATAACACATAACCAACCAAACTAAAGGCAAAAATAATAACAGTAACAAAAAGGACTAACAGTAATCATCATCAGCCTCATTATCAGTGATGCCAACGTCACAATCACAATCAACAACACCAAAAAGAGATAAAGAAACAAACCCCACCATCACTAGGGTCCGACTGGCACACATGTCACTAGACGGAGCTTATCGTGGCACAGCAACATCTTCGCGATAATAAAGCAGCTGAGTCAGTGCCGCCGATGACTGCCATGAGTGCCAGTGTCTCGGAGGCGTGTGTCACAAGTGTGTGAGGGGGGGAGAGGGGGGCGGATGAGGGAAGGATATGGGGAGTGAGGAAAGGGGATGAGAGGGGATGGGAAGGATAGAGAAAGGGAAGGATGGGGGAGAAAGAGAAAGGGAGGGGATGGGGAGAAAGAGAAAGGGGGGGGAGGGAGGGGATGGGAGTGAAAGAGAAAGGGAAGGGAATGGGGGAGAGAGAGAAAAGGACGAGGATGGGTGAGAAAAAAGGAAAGGGGGGAGGGGAGAAAGAGAGAAAAGGGGAGAGGAGGAGGAGGAGAATGGAATGGAAATGGGGGATGGAGAGGGGTAAAGAGAAGGGAGGGGAAGGGTAGGAAAGAGGGAGAGCAAGAGTGGGGAGAGAGAAAGAGGAAGAGGTAAGAAGAGAGGAAAGGTAAGGGGAAGGGAAGAGATGAAGTGGGAAAAAGCGTGTAAAGGAAAGGCGAGAAGAAAGGGGAGATGTGAGCAGAGGAAAGGAGAAAGAAAAGGGAAGAAAAGGAAAGGGAATAACAGAAGTGAGAAGAGAAAAGGATTGAGCGAAGGGGAGAGAAGGAAAGGAAAGAGAGAAAAGGGAAGAGAAGGAAAAGAGAGGGGGAGAGGAGGAAAGGAGAGAGGGATGAGAAGAGAAAAGGAAAGAACAGAAAAGGATTGAGGGAAGGGAAGAGAAGGAAAGGAAAGAGAGAAAAGGGGAAAGGAAAGGAAAGAGAGAGAAGAGGAGAGAAGGAAAAGAAAGAGAAAGGGGAGAGAAGGAAAGGAAAGACAAAAGGGGAGAGAAGGTAAGAGAAAAGGGAAGAGAAGGAAAGGAAAGAGAGAGAAGGGGAAGGGTTGAATTCCTCGACACACAAACGTCCCGACGAGGATCCGGCTTCGAGCTCGACACGTCACATACCTGCCAATGAGAAAAACAGAACATTAGCTACAAGAACAAAAAAAGAAAACAAAATCAGATCTATCCCCTAGCGCCATTATTCATTCTAACTGCAGAACAGTTCAAACAAACACACAAAGCATATCCGTTTATGCTAATGTGTTCATCATGTGGTTATCTGTCAGTACAGGCACATCTTGTTCGTTTGAATTTGAGTTTGTTTTTATCAGCTGGATGTGGTTAGTGACTGGGAGTTTCAAACGTAAATTTATATATACACAACAATTGTTAGATGTTAGAACTTAAAATAAATAAATAAACAAAACCTGTCGATCATACCCCTCTCCCTCTCCTCTCCTCTCTCTCTCTCTTTCTCTCTTTCTCTCTCTTCTCTCTCAAAAAGAAGAAGAAAAAAATCCCATTGTGAACTAAAATTACACTTCATTCCCCAAGAGGATATAAACTCGAGCCTCTTCTAATATTAATCTGAACACTACAACACAGATATATATCCATCTACTCTTGCAAAAATAGTTTTGACACGCTAACTTGTCGCTCGCAAAAAAAAAAAAAAAAAAAAAAAAAAAACAATGGGTTACACATGAATCTGTTTTCCAGTTCAAAACAAACAGATTGAGGATAATTTAACGATTTCTCTCTCTGTTTATCTCTTCGTGCTCTCTCTTTATCTCAAACTTTATTTCTTTGTTTCTGCATAACCTGTCATGCTTCAATACCACCGTAACTTTTATGCGCGCGTGGGTGTTTGTTTGTTTGATTGTGTGTGTGCGTGTGTGTGTATGTGCGTGTGCGTGTTGTGCGTGTGTGTTGCATGCACGCCCGTGTGTATGTACATCAAGACAGTATGCTCCCTTCCTCCAACATATCCTGCCCCTCGCACCCCCACCCTTATCCCTCCCCCTTCACATGAGGTGGAAGCACATGTTGCATCAAGAGCGGGAGGGGAGAGCCATCCCCCCCCCCCAATTCCCTCAGCCACCAGGATATCTTCTCGGACGAATTATAGAGTCGCAGATTTCACTCTAAAATCCCCAGTGTGACTAGAAGCGCGGAGATGGGTGGAGAAGAGAGGGGAGGAAGGGGAGGGGAGGGGAGGGGAGGGGAGGGGGAGGGGAGGGGAGGGAGAGGGAGGAGAGGAGAGGAGAGGAGAGGAGAGGAGAGGAGAGGAGAGGAGAGGAGAGGAGGAGAGGAGAGAGACGAGAAGGAAGAGGAGACGAAAGTGGGAGGGGAGGGGGGAAAAAGGAAAGGAATAAAAAAAAAACGAAGAGAAGGAACGAAAAGGAAAGGCAAGGGATGAAATGAAGTTAAAAAGAAGTAGAAGGGAGGAAGGAGACTGATGAATAAGAGAAAATGGGGACAATAGGGACGAGAAGAGCAGAAGGTAAAACGAAAAAAAAATGAAAAGAAAGTGAACCTCCCTCAAAAACAAACAACAAAAACAAAAACACAAAAGTCCATTATAAACAAGACGGAGGGGCATAGCAAAACAAGAAAAGAAAAAGACAAAACATAAATGAAAACAACACATCACAATGCCAAAAAACAGAAGAGGACCAGGCGGGGTAGAAGTTGAGAGGGAGGAAACGCATAAGAAACCAATGGCATGGAAACAAACAAATGACACGACCGCGAGGGAGCTGCAGTCACAAACGATGACGTAAACAATGTGCGTTGGAGAAAGGGGGGCGGAAAGGCGGAGGATAAAGGAGGGGAGGATAAAAGGAGTGAGAGATATGAGAAGAGAAAGGAGGCAAAGAGGGGTGGGGAGGAGAAAAGGAGGCAAAGAGGGTGGGAGGTGAAGAAAGGAGGAGAATGATAAAAGGGATGAGAGATGTGAGATGAAAAAGAAAACGGGGTGAGGAGAAAGGAGGGAGAACGAGAAATGAAGAGGAGGATAAGGAGAGAAAGGATTGAGAAGATAACTGGGAGGAGTGAGGAGAAAGGTGGAGGAATGAGGAGAAAGGAAGAGGATGGGGAGAATAGAGAGGGGATGAAGAGGTGAAAGAATAAATAAGAAGAAAAATAAAGAGGATAATTGAAAAGAAAAAAAATGATGAGAGTGATTACTGAGAGAAAGGAAGGGAGAGAAAGGTAAATAGTGAAACAGAGAGGAAGATAAATGGGAGAGATATGAGAAGAAAAAACGGGAAGAGGATAAATGAGAACAAAGAGAAGGGAGGATAAATGAGAGCAGTGAGGGAGGGATGACAACTGAGGACAGAGAAAAGGAAGAGTAGGGAAAGGGAAGATAAAACGAGTGATAGTACAGAGGAGAAACGAGGGGAGAGAGAAAGGGGAAAATCACGGCGACAGAACCTAAAGGATAAAAGGGAAAAGAGAGAAGAGAAAGAAGCCAGTAGAGAAAAATATGAGAAAACGAGAGATAAGGAGTACAAAGGTAAGCAAAAAAAAAAATGGCGGGTGAAGAGGCGAGAAGCGAAGGAAGAAGGGGAAAAAAGAGAAGAGAGAGGAAGAACAACAAGAAGAGAGAGCGAAAATAAAATAAAACGGGGAAAATGAAGCGAGGGGAGAGGAGGCAGCGGCAGCGAGGAGAGGGGAAAGGAGGGGAGAGAGAGAGAGAAGGGACACAGTCACGATTTCACTCGACTCGTCATCCATGTCCCATCCGGGAGCGATCATGAGAGACTGACTGTGAGTAAGGGCTGGTCGTCGCAGCCTGGGGTTAGGACAGGTCGTCGACCACAGCGGGAAAGAAATAGGTCACAGCCCACCTCGATTAAGAACATATCACTGCCCATTTTGATTAAGGACAGGTCACATCCCACTTCGAATAATATATCACTGCCCACTTCATATGAGTACAGGTCACTGCTCACTTCCCACTTCGATATAAGAACAGGTCACATCCCACTTCGATATAAGAACAGGTCACTTCCCACTTCGCATAACAGGTCACTTCCCAATTCGAATAAGAACAGGTCACTTCCCAATTCGAATAAGAACAGGTCACTTCCAATTCGGAACAGGTCACTTCCCACTTCGATAAGAAACAGGTCACCTCCCACTTCGATACAAGAACAGGTCACTTCCCACTTCGTAACAGGCCACTTCCCATTTCGACATAAGAGCAGATCACCCCGAATGAAAACAGGTCGCACTGCCTACACCGAACAGCCAGATAGCCATCCACCCATTTCCCCGTACCGTGCCAGCCCGCAGCCCACATCATCAATACATCACCCTTGCACCAACACCGCGTAATCGTAGAGCTAAGCTTACGTCTCTCCTAACGCTATCTCATAAAAGGCATTCCACCAGATTAACCCAACACCCAAGAGCGTCCGCACACAAACCTACTTAAAACGACCGAACTATCTGTAGCTTCAATTACCAACTAACAAAGGGTGATCGTAAGCGACACGCAGGAAGGGGGTGGGGGGGGTGGAGGGGCAGAGGAGGTGAAGGAGGGGAGGGGGGTCAGTGCAGTTCACCGATGGTCCGTTGGGGTTTTAGTGCAAGGAAGATAGACGTGTCCATTAACGGGCCCGCTTCCCCCGATCTATTTGATTTTGTTCTCTTCTACATTTCTCACTCATAGTGTGTGCCTGAACCCTGTACATCCATATATACATGCATTTGCGTGTGTGAATGTGTGTGTGCGTGTGTGTGTGTGTGTGCGTGTGCGTGTGTGTTGTTGTACGTTCGTTTGTGTGTGTACGTTCGTGTGTATGCATGTACGCGTGTGTAAGCGTGTACGCATGTGCGCGTGCGTACGTCCAAGCACGAGCACTGCAGTATACCGTTTACGTTCTGTGTTCATGTTCGTGTGATCTCTACGTGTTTGCATATGCCTGCGCGTGAACACATGTGGCCATTCCAAATATAGTAAAACACATACCAAAATACTTCAAATAATGCCGACTAGGCTAGGCGTGATGCTCCGGGCTTTACACACGGTCCGCTTGCACACATAATAATGCACATACAGGGCTTTAAAGCTCAAACATACGACCCACTAAGGATACGGCAGATGAGCCATCATGGGCCGGTCTAACGCACACGACCGACACCGGATAAATACACGGGATGAGGAGGATGTTGGTCCGGGATGCTTCATTTGAATAAAGGCGATTAAGATGATAATAAAGATTACGATTACATACAAATACGCGAGGATGCGCAATCATGTACTCACACACACACACACACACACAACACACACACACACACACACACACACACACAAACACACACACACACTAAGCGAGCGAGAGGGAGCGTAGGGGGAGAGAGAGAGAGAGAGGAGGAGAGGGAAAGGGAGAGAGGAGGAGGGAGAGGAGAGAGGGAAGGGGAGAAGGGAGAGAGGGAGAGGAGAGGAGAGGGAGGGGGGAGGGAGGAGAGGGAGAGAGAGAGAGAGAGAGAGAGAGAGAGAGAGAGAGAGAGAGAGAGAGAGAGAGAGAGAGAGAGAGAGAGAGAGAGAGAGAGAGAGAGAGAGAGAGAGAGAGAGAGAGAGAGAGAGAGAGAGAGAGAGAGAGAGAGAGAGAGAGAGAGAGAGAGAGAGAGAGCCCAAATACAGGGAGACAGACAAGAGAAACTGACAGATACACGAAAACAGACAGACGCCGACACACACACACACACACACACACACACACACACACACACACACACACACACACACACACACACACACACACAACAAAAAAAAAAAAAAAAAAAAAAAAAAAAAAACGAACCAAACGAACCAAAGCCCCCTTCTACGACCCCCCATCCCCCTCACCCCACCCCACCCAAAAAAAGCGAAACAAACCCCCACTCCAAGCATCATGGGGCGGCTTCCGAGGGGGGGGGGGGAGGGACAAGGGGAGATTCCATCATGGGAGATTACTTCCCTAATCCCGTGAGCACCCGAGTCGCATCTGCCCAGAGTCCCCCTCCCCCCGACCTCACCTGCCTCCCTGATGACCCTCGCAACAGGTGGGAATGACCGTGCTTGCTTTTGCTTTCGTTTCCCTTTGCCTTTGCGGGGGAAAGGTGTGGTGAAGGGGGAGGAGAAGGCGAGGGGGGAGGGGAGGGAGGAAGGGCGAGGGGAGGAGATGGGGGAGGGGGAGAAGGGGAGGGCAAGGGCGAGGGAAGAATGAAAAAGCGCGGGGAAGGAGGAGGGATAAGTGCGAGGGTGAGGGGAAGTGAGAGGGGGAGGGGGGAGAGAAGTGCGAGGGGAGGGGAAGGGTGAGGGAGAAATGCGAGGGAGGGAAGAGGGGAGAAGTGCGAGGGTGAGGGAGGGGAAGTGCGAAGGGGAGAGGAGAGGAGAAGGCGAGGGGAAGGGAAAAGTCAGGGAGAGTGCGAGGGTGAAAGGGTGAGGAGGAGAAATGCGAGGGGGAGGGAAGGGTGAGTGGATGGGAAGTGCGAGAGGTAGGGAGAGGAGAAGGGCGAGGGGAAGGAAACGGGGAAGGGGAATGGCGAGAGAGGAGAAGTGCGAGGTGGAGGGGAAAGGGCGAAGGAGAAGAGCAAAGGAGAAGAGAAAAGTGGAGAAGGCGAAGGAGCGAGAGAGAAGGGGATGGGGTATGGAATGATAGGGACAGGGGAGAGGGAGAAGGGAAGGGGAAAGAAGGAGGGGAGAGGAGCATGGGAAGGGGCAAGGGAGGAGACGGAGGGATGAAGAGTAAGAGAAGTAATCCTTGAAAAAAAACGCGTACAATAAACTGGAGGCAAACACTGGTCCGTCGAGCCACGCAACGATGCTCGCGGCCTTGGGGCGGGGATGGGCGTGGGAGGGAGGAGGGAGGAGAGGAGGAGGGGGGGAGGAGGAGGAGGAGGAGGAGGAGAGGAGGAGGAGGAGGAGGAGGAGGAGGAGGAGGAGGAGGAGAGGAGGAGGAGGAGGAGGAGGAGGAAAGGAGGGAGAGGAGGAGGAGAGGGGAGGAAGGGAGGAGGAGGAGGAGGAGGAGGAGGAGGAAGGAGGAGGAGGAGAGGAGGAGGAGGAGGAGGAGGAGGAGGAGGAGGAGGAGGGAGGAGGAGGGAGGAGGGGAGGAGGAGGGAGGAGGAAGGAGGAAGAGGGAGAGGGGGAAGCAAAGGGAGAGAGGAAGAGAGGGAGAGAGGAAGAAGAGGAGAGGGAAAGGAAGGAGAGAGGGGAGAGAGAGAGAGAGAGAGAGAGAGAGAGAGAGAGAGAGAGAGAGAGAGAGAGAGAGAGAGAGAGAGAGAGAGAGAGAGAGAGTGAGTGAGTGAGAGTGTGAGTGTGAGTGTGTGTGTGTGTGTGTGTGTGTGTGTGTGTGTGTGTGTGTGTGTGTGTGTGTGTGTGTGTGTGTGTGTGTGTGTGGTGAGTGTGAAGTGTGTGTGAGTGTGAGTGTGAGTGTGAGTGTGTGTGTGTGTGTGATGTGTGTGTGTGTGTGTGTGTGCTTGTGTGTGTGCTTAAGTATGTGCATATGTGCATGTATATGTGTTTATGCGCTTGTGTGTGTACATATTTGCTTGTGTGTAAGTGTACGTGCTTATGTTTCTGACTGTATGTATTTGCATGCCTGAGTTTCCCTATGTGAGTGCAGCCGTGTAAATATACATTTGCATGTTTTTAACTAATCGTACACATATGTTAGAGCGAGCGCACAAACCCCAGCGCGAGTGATTTCCTAAGTGAGCGAGCGCGGAACCCACTCGCTTCGCACGCGTGAGCAATAGAGAACACGCAATGACGTAGTAGAACCCAAATGTGTGTTCTGGTTCTTATCTCTGTTTACACATATTCATAGTCGTGCCGGGTTGACTGCCACAGCAAAAAATAAATAAATAAAACAAACAAACATCAACCGGCAACTCAGGGTCATGAATGTCATCGTCGTAAGCGCTTGCCTTTCGCACCTGTATTTCCTCCACCTGCTCGCCCACTCGAGGAGAATCTCGGAGGACGAGCTAATGGCAACAGGGATGATGGTAGCGATGATGATGATGATGATGATGATGGGGGTGAGAATGGGAAGTGCGATGGTGAGCTGTGGTGGTGGTGAAGAGGGTGATGACGATAATGATGATGACAATAACGATATGGTTAGGATTGTTTTTGTGATGGCGAGAATGGTCGTGGTGATGGATATGGTGAGAGAAGAGAAGGAAGAAGCGAGAAGGGTTGTTGGTAGGAAAAAGGACAAGAGAGGAGAATAAAGAGAGAAAAAAAAACGCGATGAGAATAATGATGATACACACGACAATGACGACCATGATGGCGAAAAAGAAATTACAAAAAACGAAGAAATGAAGAAGACGAAGAAAGTAGAAAAACATACGAGAACGAAAATAAAAACAAACTTAAATGCACAATTAGAAGAAAAAAATAATAAAATAAAAAAACACCGGAAGGGACACACGAAAGGGGCGGAGAGGAGGACGAGGAGTGCCTGGAGACCGGCCAACACCATTCACCTTTTCCACACCGCCACCCAACCGCCGCTTCCACCGCTTCCACCGCCTCCACATCCACTTCCACCACCACCGCTACAACCACCACTACCACCACCGCCACTCCACCACCGCTACCGCTACTACCGCCTCCGCCTCCACATCCATTGCCACCACCACCGCTACAACCAAAACTACCACCACCGCCACTTACCACCATCACAACCTACCACCGCCTCCACATCCATTCCACCACACCGCTACATCACCAACCACCACCACCACCACCACCACCACCGCTACCGCTTCCACCGCTCCGCTCCGCATCCATTGCCACACACCCCACTACCACCACGCCACTACCACCACCGCCTCCGCATCCATTGCCACCATCACCGCTACAACCACCACTACCACCACCACCGCCACTACCACCACCACCAACCGCCTCCGCATCCATTGCAACCACCACCTCTACCCCACCACTAACACTCCACCACCACCCCACCACTCCACACCACCGCCACCACCGCCACCACTACCACCACCACCACTACCACCTCTACCACCACCGCTACACCACCATTCCCCGCTAGCCATACCGCCCGCGAGCGCCCTCCTCTTCCTCAAATGCTTCCGTGATCAGCAGCATCCAAAAAAGGTATCTGCTTACGCCCTCCACAACTGGCAGCGTTTTATTGTATTTAACTGCGCGGAACCTAACTGAAGTGACACGGCGAGGGTGACGCGTCGTTCGCCGATGTTTGCTCGGCCTGCCTTCCGTCTTCCTGTTCTTGCGTGTTGCTCCTATTTGCGATTGTTCTACTTGTTCCTTTGCTTGATGCTTTTTTGCTCGGCTGCTGTTTGGTTTTACGCACACTCCCTTTGTCAGCATTCGTGTTTTTCTATTTTTTTCTACACTTCTGTATCTATTTCTTCGTCTTTTGCCCGACTTTTCAGTGTCGTTTTCCTCATCACACCTTCGGTCTCCAGAACCATTCATTTTCTCACGGTCCACTTCACTTTTCTCCCCGCCTACTTCTTCCTTATTTTCTTCTTTTCGTCTCCTCTCTTCTCTCCTTTTTCATATTTTTTTCCAGCACTCCTTTCCTTTTTTTCTTCTATTCTTTATTTTCTTCCTTTTCTTTTCCTGTTTCTTTTTTTTTTTCTTCTTCATCTCTTTCTTTCTTTCTTTCTTTTCTTCTTTTTCTTCTTTTCTTCTTTCTTTCTTCTTCTTCTTCTTCTTCTTCTTCTTCTTCTTCTTCTTTCTTCTTTCTTACTCTTTCTTCTTCTTCTTCTTCTTCTTCTTCTTCTTCTTCTTCTTCTTCTTCAATCCTTACTTAACTCTTCCTACTCTTCCTCTTCCTCTTCTTCTTCTTCTTTTCTTCTTCTTCTTCTTCTTCTTCTCTCTTCTTCTTCTTCTTCTTTCTTCTTCTTCTTCTTCTTCTATAGTTCTCTTTACTCTCCATTCTTCCCTTTCCCATCTTTTCCCCCCACCCCTCCTACTCTCCCCATTAACCCCCCAGTCGACTAACCCCCCCCCCCCCTGAAAACCTCCCTCCTTCCTCCGGCCCCGTGACGTTCCCTCCTTCGTCCTCTGCCTGACAGCGTCCTTGTGAAGGCAGCGGAGGAGGGAGACAGGGAAGAAAGGGGAATAAAGGGAGGGTTTAGGATACGAAATGGACGGCTTGACTAAGAAACTGGATAAAAAGTGGCAATGGTTATAGTGATGACTAATAATAATGATGAAGTGATGACGACGGTGGTGTGGTGATGGGGATGACTGATGATGAGGTGATGATGGTGATGGTGATGATGATGAGATGGTGGTGATGATTATTGATGATGATGGTGATGAAGGTGAGATGACGATGGTGATTGCTGAATGATAATGATGATGACGATAACGACGAAGAAAGATAAAGATAACGATGACGATTTTGGAGAGAAGGGATCACAACAATGACGCTAAGCTACAGGACAACGAAGCGAGAACACCACCAACACCCAGCCCCACCCAACCCTACCCCTACCCCTCCCTCGCGCAGCCCCGGGTCCCTCCACACCCAGGGGCGCGACACCCCCGCCGCCCCCCGGAACGAGCTCCTTTCTCGCGGGAAGGACGAAACCCGACGCGTTATGGGTTGCGTCGCGGAGTAACCCGAGTCGCTCCGCCCGCCACTAAACCCTCTCTTGATGAACCATAAACCCGGATCGCTTACGACACTTTGTTTATTTTCCGCTCCGTGAAGGGGGATTAAATTGGGCGGAATTCAGCTGATATAACTTTATATCTGCCAGTAAAATGACACGGTCACGTACGTACACACACACACACATAACGTAAGTGTTCTCACATTCATTCAGTTCTCTTTCTCTTCTCTTCCTCTTATCTTTCTCTCTCTCTCTCTTTTATTTATATATGTATATATATATATATATATACATATATATAAATATAAACAAATATATAACACACACACACACACACACACACACACACACACACACACACACACACACACACACACACACACACACACACACACACATATATATATATATATATATATATATATATATATATATATATATATATATATATATATATATATATATATATATATATATATATAATACATATACATGTATACATATATCAACATCCCACTCCCACTCCCCCTCTCACTCACAATTACAAACAATCACAAACAAAAGCAAACCCAAATCAGCCACCATAAAAAAAATGAAACCACTTCCCACTACCGCTTCAAAAAATAAAAAATAAAACAAGGACGACGACCTTGAACTATTGGATCCGATAGTGGCCTCCACCATCCCCAATATAGACGGCCTTCGTGAAATCCTCATGACCGCCCCCGGAAAGGTCACTCTATTTGAAGCCACGAGAGTTGTGGAGAGTCAGTCATGGAACCTTGGAAGAACAAGGACCACACGACGGATGATGCGCTGTCGGTAATGCTGGGGAAATGTGAAGGGCCATCAGCGTAATTCAAGGGGGGGGTCTGTTTCTTGGAGGGGGGGATGGGGGAAGAGGGAGGGGGGGGAGGAGGGATGAGAGAAGATCAGAGGAGGGAGGGGAGGAGGATGGAGAGAGAGGGAGGAAGGGAGGAAATGAGGAGACGGTGACGAAGGGAGGAGAGGTGACGAAGGGGTGGGAGGAGGGAGGAGGGAGGAGGGAGGGAGGGAGAGAGAGAGAGAGAGAGAGAGAGAGAGAGAGAGAGAGAGAGAGAGAGAGAGAGAGAGAGAGAGAGAGAGAGAGAGAGAGAGGAGAGAGAGAGAGAGAGAGGGAGAGAGAGTCTATGATATCTGGACACAGACCCAGAAAAGGGAAATTAGGAAATAGAGGGCACGTAAAAGGATTTTGGTAAACACATTTTTTTTCAAAATATCATAAAAGCATCTTCATCGCCTACTGTACTTTTACTTTTGAGTTATATTTCGTAATGACTTGTACTAGTTCTGCTTGTGCACGTACGTAGACTACAGTCCTTTATATGGAATATTAATGTTTTTTTTCCAGCATTCAAAATCTTTAAGTAATCCTATCAACTCGGATCAGTAAATTAATTCATTTCATGTTAAAGCCTTTTTATATCCATGGAAATCTGGTTATTATTGTGACCTTGCCCGAACGTGGCAGTGAAGCTCAGGAAGCCAGGTGGAAACCACAGCTTCACCTGCTGACTTCTCTGCATTATCATGCTTATCTCACAGTGAAAAGCCATTAATGACGTTATATTCACATATCTATGTACTTGCTTTTTTAAATTTTCATCAATACATGTTCTACTGTTAAATATATTTTGATTTATCCTTACGATTCGTGGCGACTAACGCATTTCGATCCCTCTGCTTCTAAGAACACGAAACAAAGAAAAAAAAACGTACAACAGAAAAAAAGAAAGACGACACCCTGCATTTGGGATCCCGATCACGGCCGTCATCCCAAAATCGTTCCCTTGCCTAATACTCTTCGCTCGCCCCAAACACGGGAATCCCGGCCTCCCAAGCGAACGTCTGCATAAGCCCTTGCATACGAGCATTTCAATATTCAAGATGCAGAAATAAGAGCTGGAGGAGGAGGAGGAGGAGGAGGTGGAACAGGAGGAAAAGAATGGGTTTGGAACAAGGAGGAAAAGGATGGGGGGAAACGAGTTTTCTGGAAGAGGAAAAGAAGGAAGAGGAGGAAAGAGGAAAAGTGAAGGAGACGAGGAGAGAAAAGGAGTAGGAGGACGAGAAGAGGGTGAGGACGAGGAGAATAGGAGGAGGAGGACGGGGAGAGGGGGGAGGCGAGCTTGGAAAAGGAAGAGGAGGAGGAAAAAAAGGAAGAGGAGAAGGAAACAGAGGAGGAGGAGGAAAGGGGAGGGACGGGCTTGAAAGAGGAAGAGCAGAAGAAACAGAGGGAAGAACTGTGAAGATGAGGAGAAACAGAGAGGACGACGAACTTGGAAGAAGACCAGAGGCGGGAGAAGCGTCTGGAAGCGGAAGAGGGGGAGGAAGAGGAGGGGACCGTAGGAGGAAGGGGAGGAGGAGGAGGGGGGGAGAAACGACAACGCGGCAGGAAGTGTTAAGTTTCCGTGCCCGGGTAGCGTCGTGGCAATGCAACACACCTTTTGAGTTCCTGCCATCGCTCTTCGATACCACCCCTCCCGAGCCGATACCAGGACTTCCTTTCACCCCTTCCCCTCCCTTTCCACCACCGCCTTCACCTCCACTTCCCCCTCCCCTTCCCCTTCCCTTTCCACCTCCACTTCCCCCTTCACCTCCCATCCCTATCCCCATCACTATCCCTATCCCATTTCCTCCCCTCCCTTAACCTCCCCCCCACCTCTATCCCCCTCCCTTTACCTCCCCACCCGATCTCTTTCGCCTCCCCATCTCTATCCCCTCCTCCTCCTCCTCCTCCCTTAAACCCCACCCCACCCACATCCCTTTCCCCATTCCCCTTCCGCTCATCGGTAGGCCGGCACGAGCGCGTGGTAATTCGTGGAGCGAGAGGAAGGGAGGAGGGAGGGGAGGGGGCGATAATCCTCGGAAAATGATACCTTGGATCATGCTAATTACGGCTCTACGTTCCGCCCACTTGCATGGCTGGGGGACAGAGAGGGGGTCGTGGCGTTGGGGTCGTAGCAGCCTGCGAGCATTACGAGCAGTAACACATTTCATAAAACAAAAAGGGTGGTCGTACCGAACTTTACTAAACGTGGCTAAAATGATGTGGCCGTGTTTACAAGCACAGAACACGACCGCGGCGATGTTGCAGTCGTCCTGTGGTCGTACTCAGTCCGAACTTTGCACAGAACGGCGCGCTAGTGTTGCTGTAAGGATTTGCCGGCTGAACAGAAGGCGGCGGCGAGGTCGAGGGCGCCCGCGTCATAATGACAAGGCCAGCCCCGCACGCCCACGAACAAGGGAGTAACGACCACCGCATTAAGGATCCTCGTGCTCAACAAACCAGATCAAACAAGGAAATACTTAGAGTAAAACAAACAAACAAATAAAAAACTACACAGAAATACGCAATTTACACAACACTCTAAATACCAACCAACAAAAACAAAAGCACCATAAGAACTTTCAATATCAATAGCAATATTTTTCGCCATCAATAACAACATTTTTCGTTTTCGATAATTGCAAAAATAATTAATGGGGGGCCATTTGCAAGCCAATGCACTATGCCTCCCCATTTAAGCCCCGCGTCCAGCTCAAAAATACGAGATTAATTCCATTCCATTCGTTCTGAAAAACGCTGTTCGCGGTTTCTTTCCGTTTTATTATAAATTTTACAATTACTAAGATTATCTATTTCTGTTATTAAAAAGTTTAATATCATTACTATTACTATTACTATTATTACCATCACTATTATCATTACTATTATGATCTATGACTATTAACTATACATAATTTCTATTATCACAACTATTACTATTATCAAGATTATCATCACTGTACTTCCCATCTTATCACAGTTCAATTATCATCTTTATCACAAATGACACGCATCAAAATGCTGACTACTAGAGAGATACTGCTTTAACGTTCTTACTACTGTAATGTTACTATCATTGTAATTATCATTACTACTAACACTAAATAATGAGAGCAATGTTGATGGCCGCATACCGAACATGATCATCTACACGACTTCCACCATCGCCAACAAATCCACTAAACCATTAATGATATCAATAAACCCATTGGCAACAGCTCTTTCACGCCCACCTCAAGATCGATAACCGCCCTAATCATCACAGCAAAAACTTCAGTAACAAAAAATGTACCATACGGGGCAAGGCATTCAAAATTAATCCTTACGATGCAGGACAAAAGGCCGCATAAAACAAGGCTCTCGACATCAAAACACGAACCGCAATCTTACAGGGTTGTGAAGACAGTAGCAACCCACCTACACGACACGAACCTTCAACATACGACACCACGGAATGTGTTGCACAGTTTAAAAAATGAGTAGAAAAACATTTAACATTTGAACAAAAAAACATTCCTTGAACCGCTCTTCAACTCCCACTCTGCTCTATTCGTTTGCCCTTCCCTTTATCCCCTCCTCTCCTTCTCCCTCTCCCCTCTCCCTTCCCTCTCCCTCTCCCTCTCCCTCTCCATTCTCTCTCCAATCATTCGTCTCGTCTCCCTCCCTCACTCCTTTCCCTCTCTCTCTCGCGTCTTCCCCCTCCTTCTCCCTCCATCTCTCTCCCTTATCCCCCTCTCTCTTTCCACATTCATCATTCTTTCTGACCCTTTGCTCCTCCTCTTTGAAAAAAATGAGTTGTTGGCGAAGGTGAACACATGGAGAAGACAGATTTGAGGAAAATGATGATGAAGCAGACCCAGATGGTGCTGGGAATGAGAGGCAAAGACAGATTACGATACAAATGACTAAAAATATCAATGAACAACGCACCGAATTAATATATAGCAAATAGGAGACACATATTAAGGATTATGAGATGAAAGAACCAAATGAAAACTAAACCAAGGAAGCAAACCAGACTCAAATACGAGAAAAAAAACACAAGAGAATCTAAATACAATATCGGGACCATGATAATATCAATAATAATTATAACAACAACAACAATAATAATAATAACTATGATAATGATAACCGTAATGATAAGGATAATTTCAACATTGATAATAATGATAATAATAACAATAATGATAATGACAATAATATTGACGATAATGATTAATGATTAGTGACGGTGATAGTAATGATGATGATGATGGTGAGATGATGATGATGATGATGACATTGATAATGAAGATGATGGTGACGGTGACAATGATGATGATGGTGGCAATGCTGAATATGATAACAACAACAATAATGATAGTAATCATAATTATAATAATACTAACAATAGTAATTAAAACAATAGCACCAACAGCAGTGATAACAACATTAACAGAGCCAACAACAACAGTGCTTCCCTATTCTAACACCAAAGAAACCACAACAAACCGCAAGAACCTGCAATTTCGCACCTCCTCCCTCCTCCCCCTCCTTAAATCAAAGCCGAAAACCAAAGCCCTTCTCCCTCTCCCAGGGCTCAATCCCCTTTGGCCCCAGCGCCCTCAGAGACCCCTCGCGGCCCGGACACTTGACCCAACCCCTATTAAACCCCGATAACCTCGCCTTATCACCGCCTAATCGCCGGGCTCAGACTCCTGCCAGGTCGGGGCGGCGATAAGGGGCAGCGAGGGGTTGGTGATCTGGCCTCGGGGTGGAAGGGGGTGGAAATGGGGGCCAAATCATGAGGATTTTATTGCGAATATTGTGAAGTTCGGCTTCAATTTTAGGGTGAAACACTGAAGCGAATCACAGTGTATAAGTACGAGTATATCAACAGTAGTGATGATGTTGATGACGACTATGATAATAATTCTCAAGTTTCTTTGTGTATTCAATGATGATAATTCTTAAGTTTCTTTGTGTATTCAAATGAGCAATTAAATTGACTGCGCAGACAAAGGACCGCCAAAAGAATACACGAAGGAACAGACGCGCGCACGCACACACGCAAAACATCCACTTTTAAACTGGTTGGACGATTCACACGAGAATCGAGGGTAAATAAAACTGGAACTCCCCTTCAGGAACAAGTACTCGAATCACGAACAACAATAAAGTAAGAACTTTGTAAACACTCCAAACTCCACAACAAAAAAGCAACACATGAACAACCACACGAGACAAAAGATAAACAAGGACAGGAAACAAAGGCAGGAGGAGCCATTAAAAGAGCGGAGAGCGCCTATCCCTGGGACAAGTCGTTGACGTTCAAGTCCAGTTTCCAGGAGACTCCAGCTACCCCCTCCCCCTATTCCCCTCCCACCCTTCCTCCTATCCCCCCACCCATCATACCTCTCCTCTTCCTCCCTTCCGAACCCCTACCCTTCCCCCGCGCCATCCTACCTACCTACCTCCTCTCTCCTTCCGACCCTACAGACCTCCTTTCCATCCTCCTTCCTCCCCTCCTTCTCCTCCTGCCTCCTCTCCGTCCCCCTGTCCCCCACCCCTGCCCCAGGAACCCTCGCTGACTCTCCCACGCTTCCCGTGTGTTGGCTGCTTCAAGTTGCACCCAGCTGTTCCTGCGCGGCGCCACACCTGCCCCGCTCGCCGCCAAGTCGCGTCGGCTCACCTTTCGCGCACCTCAGAGGTCGTAGCGGGGCCCCGAGGTCCTGCCGCGTCCCGGGGGTTGTACTACGCGATGGTCTACTGTCCTGACTTCTTACAATCGTCGTAAGAACCACGCACAAAAAGTGTACAGTTCACTATCCAAGAATGAAAGACAACTTGACAGATTTGCACAACACGGACATTGCCCTCGTGACAGCATGCACACAGCTCCAGTGTAAACGTGTATTTTTATGATTTTTTTCTTCTTAACTACCTGTTTATTTATCTATTTATTTATTTATATAGAGGGGTTAACAAAAATAAAATAAAATAAAATTTCACTTCTCTAATACTACACGCAATCCTAAAATGCATTTTTTCCTCTCTCCTCTCCGGCGCTAGGTCCAAGGTGCATAACCTCATTAAACACTCATAATCCCGGTCACCTTAGTATCCTCACGATCCTCATCCCTCTCCGCATTTTCCCCTTGCCCCGCGCCACGTCCATATTTTAACGTGAGTGATTAGGTTTGCCCTCACGCCATCATTTTTCTCCTTCCCTCTCGTTTGTTTGTTCTTCCACCCCGTATATCCATCTTCGCCATCCACCGGGCCATCTATCTGACTCTTGCCCCCTGCTTTTCCTCCCTCCGTCCGCCCCTCTCGTCCTCCTCCCTCCCTCCCTTCTCTGCCCTTCCTCCTCCCTCTCTCCTGCCCACCTCCCTTCCTCCGTCCCGCTCCCCATCCCCCATACCCCAACCTTCAGCCCCCGCCCCCTTTACCCCGCATACCTTTCCCAATTACCCTTCTTCATCTTTCACATACCATATGCCCTTCCTTCCGCCTCCCCTTCTCCCGGTTTCATCACCCTTCCTCCCTCCTCTCCCTTTCCCTACCATCCTCTCGCCTCCCGTTTCTTTACCCCACCCTAGCTTCTCTTCCACTCCCCCGCCCCCCCACTTCCCTCTATTTTACTCTTCGTTTTTCACCACCCTTTTTCCCCCCTTTACTATCCATTCCAACCCACCCCTCCCTCTCCCTTTACCCCCTTTCC
>NW_020868296.1:301303-303803 GCF_003789085.1 Penaeus vannamei
AAAGAAAATAACAGAGAAAGAAACAAAAAAGCGTGAGTGGACAGACATCGGGTCATACGGAAAGGTGCGCCCGCACGAAACTCGCCCTTTCGCACTTGGGTAACTTCCGCTTCTGCAATTAGCATAATCATTTCATTCCATCAGCATCAAGACTCCCGGAGAGGTCTAGCGCTCGATCCCTTTCGAACGGGAGACTTCCAGGCAAAGGCGCGAGAGACTTACTTATCCATCACGGCGGTTCAGTTCAAGCGGAAGACGTAAAGGAAGGAAACGAAAAATGGAAGGAAGGAGTGGGAGCGAAAATGGGAAGGAGAGAAGAATGGGAAGCGAATGGAAGGAAGAAGAACGGAGAAGCGAAAATGGAAGGAAGAAGGAACGGGGAAACGAAAATGGAAGGAAGAAGGAATGGGAAGCGAAAATGGAAGGAAGGAGTGGGAAGTGAAAATGGAAGGAAGAATGGGGAAGCGAAAATGGAAGGAAGGAGAAATGGGGAAGGGAAAGAATGGAAGCGAAAATGGAAGGAAGGAATGGGAAGCGAAAATGGAAGGAAGAAGGAATGGGAAGCGAAAATGGAAGGAAGGAGTGGGAAGCGAAAATGGAAGGAGGCGGAACAGGGAAATGAAAATGGAAGGAAGAAGAAATAAGGGGAAGCGAAAATGGAAGGAAGAAAATTGGGATGCGAAAATGGAAGGAAGAAGAAATAAGGGGAAGCGAAAATGGAAGGAAGAAAATTGGGAGCGAAATGGAAGGAAGGAAATAAGAAGATTGGGAAGCGAAAATGGAAGGAGGAAGGACGGGGAAGCGAAAATGGAAGGAGGAAGAATGGGGAAACGAAAATATAAGGAAGACGAATAAAAAAAGGAAGAGGAAGAGGAGAGGAGAGAACGGGGGGAGAAAATTTAAAAAAGAGGAAGAAGAGGGAAAAGGCAATGAGGTATAAGGGAAGAAGAGGGTGTAAGGAAGAAGTAAAGAAGGTATTAAAGAAGATAAAGAGGGAAAATGAAGGAAGAAGAAAAGGGGGGTATTAGTGAAGAAAAGGAAGAACTGAGAAGGAGAAGTGGAAGAAGGAAAGGGACAAGGGAGAGGGAGAAATAAGGAAGAAGACGAGGAAGGAAGAAAATCAGGGATGGAAATATGCAATAACAGCAATTATCTTCATCATCCTCATCATCAAGATTAAAAAAATCTTCAACGACGACGACAGTACGATGTGAACGACAGGAAACTACGCAATTTTCACGAGAAAATAGACTACACATTGCGCAACATTTTAGAGGAAATACAGCTAGACTATATTTATCTTCAAACGTGTTCAATCCGTTCCATTAATTTCCTTTACTATTTTTCATTTGTCTCCTCGCACCTGCCCTTGCCCGATGCCAAACAACAATAATCACATTCACAGAAGTGCTTGTAACAATAACTGAAGAAATAACAACAAAGGCAAATATCGTTTCAAGGGAAGAGGACGAAAAATGAAGAAAAGCATTATGGAGAGAGAAAAGGAAGTAGCACAGGGTGAATTAAAAGAGGCGGAACAGGAAGAAGGAAAACCGGGTGATTTAAAAGTGACGGAAGAGGAACTGGGAAGGAGGGAGCGGGGGAGGATGAATGAGATAAGGTGGGAGACGGAGGAGGAAAGAAAGGAAGGAGGGAAGAGGGAGGAGTGAAAAGGGAAAGATGGAGATGGAGATGAGAGAGAGAGAGAGAGAGAGAGAGAGAGAGAGAGAGAGAGAGAGAGAGAGAGAGAGAGAGAGAGAGAGAGAGAGAGAGAGAGAGAGAGAGAGAGAGAGAGAGAGAGAGAGAGAGAGAGAGAGAGAGAGAGAATAAGAAAAAAAGGATAAAGAAAGAGGAAACAACGGACAGCGATGCTATATAACGCGGCCAAACCAGCAATAAACATCAAAAGAAGCAAATGATATCAAAAGCGACCAAGAGATAAGAAGAGGGCCTCCACCCTGCCCTCTACGGTCAACGGGGACGGGCGAGTGGCATGTAGGCCTAGCTGTCTCCATACATCACCGAGATCACGTTGATAATGTGACCGAGGACATGCCCGCCTCGCAGACAAAGGTCCCGCGGTGCCTGTTTTCGCTGTCGTCTGTGGGGCCTCCCCTGTCGGGTTGGTTCCTAACGTCCCACAGAAGGTAAACAGACGTCATTCGTCTACCGAGGAACGTCAACGAACGACAAAGCATCCTCTCTAAGCCTGCCAAACGTTCTTGCATAAATGGAGGCAGTCGTCCTCCAAGTGTCGTTCGATTCTGGGTGGCATTTGTCAGCCGGGAAACTCGGTCAAATGTTCTACAACACCTGGGGACCGTCATTCGCCACCTGATAAACGTTCCCCTCGGATAGCAAACGTTCAACCTTATCCACAATTCTCAATTAACGACTAAACGTTCATCAAGCCACCCCTCGTACTTCAATTTCACGCCCACCGTAACAAGCATTCTTTTAACAACAATAACATAGCACACACATCCCAAAATACAAACAA
>NW_020868296.1:321303-323803 GCF_003789085.1 Penaeus vannamei
AAGGTTCTAGATTGCTCCGTTGAGGAGAAACAGGGTATGATTTAGTTATAGGATTATAGATTAGAAACATAATAGTCATATATATATTTTATCATACTCACAGGTACTTAGTTTACATGACTCAATATATAGTACGACACTTTTTGGGTGGAAAATGAGTGTATAAAGATAAAGTAGATATCGAACTCATGACTGAGGAATTGTTTGCATATAGACTAATAACACAAAATACTGCAGCTCTGGTACTATTATACTAGACACAGCGCTAGAGAAAGGACAGCACGATATCAAAACTCTCAGAACGCAAGGCTCAGACTCACAAGAACGCCAAGAGGCCTGCAGAAGGAGGGACTCGATTGGGCATCTGAAAGCCAGCATTCGGAGAGTGAAAGATGACACCCTGCAGCTTTTTCGGCAAAGCAGCGACAAGCAGGAATAGCAGAAAAGGTCTGCCCTTCAGGCAAAAACACAAGCACACTGAGGACCTGGAGGTGGCGGTCGGAGTAATAGCACCACTACAGACGCACACCACTCAGCAAACAGACAGGACAGCACCACACACGCTACCACGAGTCTTACGACAACCAAACACAGCATCGACAGCCAACACGCATATGTAAGATAAAGGCAACAGCAGGAATGATATCCGTGGCAGCAATTGTGACTCATACGGGCTGGATACTCACATAGAGAACTGATTCAGAGCTAAGTATCTTTGAAGGCAGAGAATAAGGCCACGGCTATCGAAAGGGGAGAAAAGGGCTATTAGTATACTGGATAGTGACACGTCCGAACTTAGAAGATAGCCAAGTGAGGTGGTAGCGCTGGTGTTAGCTAGGATCGCGCAGGATTCGTGCTCGACATGTGGATGTATCAGCTCTGACTGGTAAAGGATTCTCATCGCAGTCTGTATGTAAATACTAGTAGTGAAATCATATTGTAGATAGTTGGGAAGGATCGCATAAATAGAGAAAAAGAAGAAAGAGGATGCATCAGAAGATGGTAGGCATTTACACATGTTACGTCTGTCACGTAGTTCTCGTTACGGGCATCTAAGACACTCTAGGATAGTCAAAGATGTCGAAGGTGTTGCTGGAGACTGAATTTGTGAGTTCGGAAATATAGCTATAAGATGATAGAGCTCTGTTGGTTTACTTTTTGGTGTAGTTTACACGTTGTTAGCTCACTGTACTGTGTGTAATTAGTATGCAGTTGATGGCATGCCGCATATCAAGAATATGTGTTGAGAGGTGTATTTAACGTGTGGCACATAATTTGTAGATGTTTACATATATTTTTTGAAAGGGATGCGCAGTACATATAAGCTGGCGCACAGTACGCACCATATATTAATTGGTGGCTTATGTCTAAGAGCATGTAGCTAATTCGTATAGAGATTATTCATTGACAAGGAAGAGCAGAACAACGTTTTTCGCGCGCTTGTCATTGGCATATACATTTCTTACTTATATCTTGCGTGAGCGTTGCTGCTAAATGCTGTATGATATAGTGGTTAGAATAGAGAGAGGCACAACTCTTGTAGAGAAGCGACATAACTAGAAGACATAAGACATACTACGAGCAATTCTCATATATGAAGCAGTGGACCAATATCATTAGTAGGATACATCACTCTTGTGTTGTTTTTATATAGCGGCGTCGTTCACTACTTAACCTTCCGCTAACATGAGACGAGGTTCCCTGGGTCACGGCGTGTCTGACAGGTGAAGACTGTGGGGGGCATTTTATATATTGCTAGTCGGTTCTACATTTTAGCGCAATGCTGGTGTATCGTGCTTCTCAGTGGTTCTCGCTCGTTGTCGCGCTCTGTTCGGCGACAGGCAGGGTTATTCAAGACCGAGAGGATTTAATTTCTTCATTCGTATAAGGACAGATCCAACGGTTGGACACCCTGGTCCAGCGTTTTCTTTGACACTTTGGAATCAATTACTGACATTTATCTCGGTATCGAAGGATACAGAAAATGGGATATAAGGGTCTGATTGGGTAGAGAGAATAGAATGTACGGACTAGATTTAGCCTAATTTACACTCGTTATATGTCAGGCATGTGCGAGACAATGTTTTTGGGACGGCACGTTATTGTTTCTTAAACATCTAATGCAACGGAAGCAGTTCATGTCTTTGATGTTAAACCCCAGTCTGGCAGTCTGGCACAAGCAGCAGCGCAGGTCTCGACTACGCTAGGGATTGCCAGTGTTAGATACCAATAGCTCAGAGCAGGACTAGACTTGTTATGGCTCGAAAACAGAGAGAGCACGCCTCAACGGAGGAAGCGTCATACGCGAGGTGGCCGAACTAATTGTTGCTTAAGCACTGACTGGAGCTCCGCCGCCGTCCGTACTAACAACAGGTGGGACTTAAAGGACAATAAAGGAAAAACGACATAGATAGATAACCAGTCTAGGAGAAAGCAAAGGGAAGGGAGACGCAGAGGAAGTAAAGATTGAAGCAGTACACGCGACCGGGACAGAGAAAGC
>NW_020868296.1:336303-366303 GCF_003789085.1 Penaeus vannamei
AATGTATACACTACACACACACACACCACATACATATATACGTGTGTGTGTGTTGTGTGTGTGTGTGTGTGTGTGTGTGTGTGTGTGTGTGTGTGTGTGTGTGTGTGTGTGGTGTGTGTGTTGTGTGTGTGTGTGTGTGTGTGTGTGTGTGTGTTGTGTGTGCGTGCGTGTGTGTGTGTGTTGCCATCAGATGTCTTGGATTGTGGGTTTATTACTGAGGGTAGATGTAAGACCCCAGGAGACCCTTTGTCCATCTACCAAAGGCAGAGTGGTGACACTCCACCTGCTGGAGTGTCAGACTGAGTTCAGGTGAATTCGCTGTTTGCTTGAGGAGGAGATGTTGGTATTTGGGTAAACCAGGCTTTGGAGTGGTATGTGCAAAGCAGCTGCTTCCTGTGATGTACTCTCAGGCGGACTTCGACAGGAACGGACAGCCTTTGTTTCAGCCAGGGACAGATATGTGGAAAGATTGTTTACGTCGCTCCGCCACGCAAAAGGCTCGTCCTCGAGCCGTCTGCAATATCTGCAACATTACAAGAGGCATCAGGAACAACGATTTGTTCATTAATTCCACTACAAAAGGCGCGTCGGGATACAGGTTCTGCTAGGCATCTCCACATGGTTCTTGGTGATCCAATGGTCGCTAAGGTCGTAGCATGCCAGAGTAGCGGGTGTGACGGTTTTGCAGTGAGGCAACATTCAGTAGGAAGGAGGGTCATCTTGGCAGTGAGGGTCACATCGTCTTCAGAGGCTGAAATATAAGTGTACCAGGCCAGTAAAAGGGCTAAGAGGGGGATAATGAGTTACTTGTCAGTAACCTCACTAAGATACCTTACCAATAAGAATTTGTCACAAGAAGGGCCAAGTTTCACATGAGTTGTTAAATACTTAGGATTTGTTAGGATTAGCGAGTTCAGTAAACATATTGTATAGAGAAAAATTGATGAAAAATAATTCCTTATCTTCAGGCTAAATAGGCACATAGAGGCAGCTGGGCTTGCTCTCAGTTCTACCCGTGCGCATCCCGGGCGCGTCAATCGTAACCAAGGTCTATATAAGTACTTATATAGACCTTGATCGTAACCATCGTAAGCGTCGTGTGAGCGTAAGTGTGAGCAAGACCTACAAAGTGCTTATATAGACCTTGAGTATTAGTGGATTCTCGGGGCGGCGGGACGTCGATGCCTTCGTTTATCATCATGAGCCGTGTAATTATCTTCGTGATAATAATGTGTCTATATAAAGCATGGTAACTGCAGTGCCTTCGTTTATCATCATGAGCCGTGTGTTGCCATAGTTTGCAAGAGAGTGGACTCATCAGTTAGATGCATGTTGCATATTCACCGATAACTTTAAACTAAAGAAGCATTAATTCCAGCATTACAAGAGGACAAGATGTCGAAGTCTGAGAGGCCGTCATTAAGCGAGTTAGAATCAGTCTTAAATCAAATGGATGGCAATTATTGCAATGCATAATCCTAGAGTGAATTCCGTTTAGAGCGGTCAAGTGGGTGGTTTTGGGCTTATAGCAGGAAAGCGACGCCTATGTGTGAATAAGCGAATGATTAGCTCGGCAAGTATAAGGGAAAACAGGTATAAATACAGGCGTTGTGACAGTTACAGTGCTATGCACACACTCGCAAAGGAAGTAGTGAAGCCCCCACTAGTAGTGATACAATCTGCAGGTGAAAACAATAATGTCACAACGAAAGTCGCAATAGTAAATAATAGAACAACAGCATAAACGCTTATAGTTATTTGTTTTGAGAAAATAGAATATAATGAACTGTGGAATGTGAGGACAACAAATATAATAAACATAAAAACAACAATAGTATACTAGTTAAAGTATATATATATATATATATATATATATATATATATATATGTATGTATATATAAATAAATTTATATATATGATGTAATGTGAGTTTTATTCATGATACGAAAGTAATGTTTCAGTGAATATACTGCGTGCGGGTATTAACGAAATGATAAATATAACATTTTTAGGCCTAATTATCCATCTTAAAGCTTAAATCTCTGTGACTCAATATGCGATACATTAGCTTGTCCAGTACATAATATTCCAGTTTAATACAGTGTCTGTTAGATGATCTCGACAGCACACCAAGGAACTCTTCGTTAACAGAGTTGGTCTGGTCCCTATCAAATTATCTCTGGCCAAATTAATTCTTGACTCATATTATCTCTCATCGCCTGTCTAATTATACAAATCAGTACAGCTCTATCTACATACTTTTTTATCTTGACTGACCTCACTTCAGATTTCGTAGTTCTTATGCGTTATCTCTTGTAGGGTAGAGATAGGCATTTTTAATTGTCACATTAAAAAAATATATATTCCCGTATAAGTAGTGTTTTAGTTTTCACCGGTTATTGGATAATAACAAAAGATGTAAAACGATTGTTTCTCATTTGAACTTTATTACGCAATCAAGTATGACCTTCAATGGACTCGCTAAAGTCAGTGACGCTATAGCACTTGAGCTACATGTATGATAATACAAGAGCTTAAGCTTACGTGGAGACATTACACAAAAAAACATTCAGCTAGAATTGACCTTTGTGTTTTTGGTAATTCTTGGCAAGTGAATGTTATCGTATACATCAATAAGGGATAATGGATTTCAAGTACAAAAAATATCCCTTTTATATTCATACAAAGCTAATAATAGGGCTATGTAGTTATCGGTAATTCAAAATCTCCCGCCACGTTGACAGAACCATCTGGCGGCCGAATCTCAAACCGCAACTTGATTTGTTTTGGCGCGTTGGAACAGCTGATCGACAGATCCAGGGAAGGGGTAATAATTTTGTTATTTTGGCTTATGCCGGTATTAATTGTTGGATGAGAAGAGTGTAGATATGATAGTTTTTACTGTAAAGAACATACAGCATAGTTGTGGTAAGTTAAATGATGCTGGTATTGAGGACAGATGGTGGAATGCATGATAGTTCGTTAAGTTCACATTTGAAACAATGTAAATAAACTTGATTTGGGTATATTCGCTTACATTCCAAGCTATTATATTTTATGAGAAGTAATAAAGGTTTACATTGAAAACGTTGATGTGATATTGCACATTTTCTAGCATTATATGAAGTTGAAGGGGTAAAAGTCGGCTAACTCTCACACGCCCACACATGAGGCCTGTCACACACTGTAGAAATTAGACAATGTCAAATAAGCTCTAAAGATTTTGGTAAAGTTTGTTTCAAACAGCCTTTCAACCCTGCAATTGTTATTTCAGTTATTCATGTTGCAATCCTCTGTTTTCCATTGCAAATGATCTGTGAAACAATTGGTAATTGTATACATAGTACCCTCACCACTCTAAGCCTAATTACTACAGTCATATCTGGGAAACCACAAACATTGCAATATAAACCAAAAACAAAATTCCAGGCACTTCTCCTCCAGACTCCCACCTGACCGTTAGACCTATGTATCCCAGTGGACGGACTGTAGAATATTTTTCTTGCATGGGGAGTATCACATTTTTTCATGCATGGAAAAGATAATTTTATCTACATTTGTACAGAAATTTGACAATTCCTTTTTGAATACCTATCTTGAAGATAGGGTTGATATTGTAACGGGTTGTCAATATTGTATTAGGAATCAGTTGTTAACAGAACTGAGCCTTTGTGGAAATCATGTAATGCTTTGCAGGAGATCCCCGATGTAGTAGAATTGTATGTATCCTAGATTGGCGCATTGGCGTTCACTTTCACTTTCATATTTTAAATTCTCTCTGTAGACCATTCAAAATAAAAGAGTCCTTAACTCAATGCCAATCTATATACCTGACATAAAACAGAGCTAATCTGTGGACAGATGATGAAACAAGTGCGTGGAAAGGTCAAAAGAATTTTATGCACGGAAGATGATGTAAAAAAGAACTAAGTGTGTATGGAAAGTTACCCGAGAACTACCTTTGCGCGTTCCCCTCGCAGACCAAACTACAGTCTGGCCCAGTGGTAGGATATACCCTTGGTCCCCCACCAGACTGCCATGGAATTACTCTGTGGACAGTGTTTGTTGCAAGCATTTTTTTTAAATTTATGTCATGAAGTTTTCCCTATTGTAAAGTAAAAAAGTATTATAGGTTACAGAACTTTCTAAAGTGTCTTATTTTTTATTGTTTACTGTTTTCTATATGGCTGTGTGAAATGGAAGCTATACCATTTGTAATTTGCAATTGTTTCCAGAATATGTCATGTTAGGATATGCTAAGTGGTAAATTACAAATGTTGATTTTTTGGTAATTCTTTAGAGTATGGATGCACTCATCAAAGTTTAAGTCCCCAACTCCACATCTAAAAATTTATGGTAATTTTCTATATTACGTCTGCATGACCAAGATCGACGATTTTTGTATCATTGGATTCCTCTCACACTATACAATGCAAATATGTAGGTTTTATTACGCGGAAACCCCCTGTTAGCAACAAACTTGGCCCCGATAGCGGGGGCGACGATGTCGGAGGTAATATATAATATTACCCTAATAATATAACCTCAGTGAAAATAATCATGGTTATTCACATGGCTTTCCATTGCAGGGGAAACAAAACCTCCACCACGTATTCAGGGCAGGATAGAGCGCACACGAATTAGATGCGGTGCCGATAACCTACAGTGACCTAGGATTTTTAAGGTACTTACCTGATTGATTAATGCTGCTAATTAGTAGGGAGGGTGCTCCTTTGCCGCAGAATGTTAAGGAGGCAGGGTGCGTCCGGCAGGAGGTCCTAGGCCGGAGGATACAGCCTTCTCCCGACGGAGGAGGCCATGGCGGAAGCACATCTCTAGCATTTTTTCCTGGCTAGTTGCAATTTCGCACAGAAAATCTGTCTCCGAATACGAGCATCCTCCACACTCGGCCATCGCGGCGGCTATGACTGACTTCTGAACGCGAAGGTTATTTCGGTTAGGAATACGGATATCGTTATTCCAGAGGACGGGAAACTCGACCTTGAGGCCATTGGTGTAACATGGAAAGAGGCGCAAAACCCACCTACGAGGGCGGGCCACCCTTTTCATCCTGATTATACTACAATCATCTATATACAATACAGACTATGCCAAGGTTAATATGCGGATTCAGTGGGAATCTTACGAGGTAATTGTAATATTACGCCCGCCGCTTCGACATCGACGATGATTGTGTAACGCTCTAGCCTGCCGGGAATACGTGAATACGTGGAAAGTTAAGTGAATAACCATGGTTATTTTCACTGTGCGTTATATTATTAGTGTTATTTAACCCCGCATTTTCCCTGTAACCTTTCATGCCCTCCCCTGCTATCGGGGCCAATTTTGTCGCTAACGGGGGGTTTCCGCACAATAAAAACTATATATTTGCAATGTGGAGAGTGAGAGGAATCCAACGATACGAAAATCGTCGATATCGGTTATGCGGACGTAATATAGAAAATTACCAAATTTATTTATCAGTTTAAGTCGCTGTGACTGGGTGTGCACTTTGGGCACTGCCCGAGAGGAGGGCAGTTGCCCTGGAAAACATAGTCTTCACCTCGGTATGCATGGCAAGATAGAGCTGAAATTCGGGAGCACCAAGAGGATTTGGGCTGAGAGTGGTGATTTTCTCTGATCTTTATCCTTTATTTGTATCTGCATATTATTTCTTGTACCGATGATTGCAACTATTTGTCCTCTACAAGAATATCATATTCAGTTTGCCCTAACTTAGTGCATCCATACAGTAAAGATTAGTCATATTGTCAGATTATATAACAGTGAAAATATATTATTTGTTTTGAGTAGTTATTTAGCTTTTTTTTGGCCACACTATTTTGTAGTACTGGGCTGTCCACAGTTTTACTACATGTGATTATTGATATTTGTATTTTTATATATAGATTATTCTAGATGATAGTATGGAATCCTAATTATTATTTCCTTTAATTTGATATTTTAACCATGCCAATGGGAGGTTAGCCCCACCTCAGTGTGTCTGACCCTAGTGCAACTTGTAGATATGGAATTCTTCAGAAGTTCTTGTTGATAAGGAAAGCTTGGTGAAAAGTTTTCCTTCCTTTCTCAATTCATGACATTTGGAGTTTATACAGAAAAATTTAGGGATTATCTGCAATAAGTCACTTGATTAGAATATCAAGTTTTGAACTTTGGATATGCTGGATGAGGCTGGTGAAAGCTAACTAGAAGGTACCAGACTTGCAAGGTTGATTTACTGTGTTATATTTGAATAAAAAGAAATATAAAGCTTGCCATTTTTTCACATTATGTCCATAATTGCTAGGATGAAAATAGGTTAAATGTTAACCAACATTCATAAGATGTTAGAGCTTAATATATGTTACACTTATTAATTGATATAATTCTGTAAGGACTGCACTAAGATAGGGAAGACCTAAGAGTACTGTCATAGAGGAAAATACTTCACCTACTGATATATGAAATATCTGTGCAGGCATGAGAATAGCATCAGAAATAAAGAAAATAGGTTGCAAGAAATGTGCAGTGACCAAGTCCAGCCAGCTTAGTTGTAAAGTAATCCTTATAACCTGTCAGTGTGCATGTAATTTGTGAATTTGCCGTCGATCATTGTCACTCTCTTAACCCAATTACGATAGGAGCCCCCAGTGCTTCAGGGTGCATGTGGAGTAAGCTTCTCGAAGGAAGAATCAGAAGAATAGGAAACAAGATTACCATGCTTGCCATGCTTTTGGCTGCAGATGCACAATTTAGAGCAGGCTTGACTGCATGTGGCACAAAGACAGCATTCTGTCATGAGGGTTGGCCTACCATGATAGGATTTCATTGTGATGTGAATGGGTTGAAAAGTCACTACTTTTATTTTTATTTATATATCATCTACTATTGCCATTACTAGAAAGATAAATTTCAGTGACATCATTAACCCATTAACCCTGGGTTAAAAGTTTGGCTAGTGGGTCACTAGCAGGGGGTTGTTGGTACTCACCTGTTTGTACCTGGTTCATTTGGTAGTTTTAGGGGCAACATAATTCACTTAAAAGGTTCAATTTTGGTATCATAAAAAAAGTGAAGGTTTACCTTCACATTAGATGCTATTGCTTAAAAGTTCACCATACAAATGATGTTACTACTATTGGAGGAAAACATGATGAGCCAAAGGCATGGGAATGGTCGTCATGCGATGCCACCAGCTACTTGGTCCACAACAGGCATGGCATATACATATATTCCACCCAGTGGGAAGGGGTTAATGATATTGTCATTAGGAAAGCAAATAGTTTATGTTACTGATATTGAAATACTAATAGTATTATTATTTAATAGAAATACTAATTTAAAAAATAATGATAGAAATAATAATGATAAAAGTAATAATAATGAAGATGATAATAATGAAAATAATAAAGATAACGATAATGGTAATGAAAATGATGGCAATGATGATAATAATAATGGTAAAGAGGATACTTGTGCCAAGGCAGTAGGGTCACTGGTGCAATAGAAATATTCACACAAAGAATTACAATAAATTCACTTCTTTCTGAAGTGCATTGGTATGTCCTTGGTAGATCTAATAATGGCAATGATAATAATAATAATTACTCCTATTACCAAGGCAAGAAGCGTAGCTATACAATCATTTAAAAAAATTCTGGGTCCAGATAACCACCAAGATTTATTAACATCTAAATTAGGCTAAGACACACCTCTAGTGAAAATTCAATAAAAATCTGTTCGTAACTTTTTGAGTTATCCTGATAACCAACCAACCAACTAACTAAAACAAACAAACTAACTAACTAACTAATTAGCTAGCTAAGTAACTGACAGACTTACAACCAAATTCAACCATAAACATAACCTATTTGGTAAAGGTAATGATAATTGTGATAATGATAGTGATGAAAATCGTGATGATAATAGTGATAGTAATAGTGATAATAGTGTTGATAACAATACCAACAACAACAAAAAAATTATTTGACTTCAAGTCCACAGTGATATCAAAATGAAGACACTTCAAATCTACAGTCACATGGAATATGATAACAGGTATAAAATGTAAGAGTAACATTTGAATTGATGAATGAAATACAAACAGAATTATAATATAATGACAGTGATGTTGATTATATTTGTTTTTGTTTGTTTATTTATTGTTGTAGTTTATTTATTGTATTTTTTATTTGTTTTAATATTATTGCTATTATTATTATTATTATTATTATTATTATTATTATTATTATTATTATTATTATTATTATTATTATTATTATTATTATTATTATTATTATTATTATTATTATTATTATTATTATTATTATTATTATTATTATTATTATTATTATTATTATTATTATTGTTATTAGTGTTGTTGTTTTTGTTGTAGTAGTAGTTGTTGTAGTTGTTGTTGTTGTTGTTGTTGTTATTAGGTTATTATTATTGTCTTTATTATTGTTGTCATTATTATTATATCATTATTATTGTTACTATTTTGTTATTATTATTATTATTATTATTATTATTGTTATTATTATTATTATTATTGTTATTATTGTTATTATCATTATCATTATTATTTTATTATCATCATTTTATTATTATTATTATGTGATTATTATATCATTATTATTATTATTATTATTATTATTATTATTATT
This sequence comes from Penaeus vannamei, assembly GCF_003789085.1. Classification (NCBI taxonomy): domain Eukaryota; kingdom Metazoa; phylum Arthropoda; class Malacostraca; order Decapoda; family Penaeidae; genus Penaeus; species Penaeus vannamei. The sequence goes on from NW_020868296.1 coordinate 344,974, forward strand.
ATTATTATTATTATTATTATTATTATTATTATTATTATTATTATTATTATTATTATTATATTATTATTATTATTATTATTATTATTATTATTATTATTATTATTATTATTATTATTATTATTATTATTATTATATTTTTATTATTATATAATTATATTATATGATGTTATATAATTATTATATTCTCATATTGATATTATTGGTATTGTTATTATTGTTGTTGTTTGTTCTTGTTATTGTTATTTTTGTTGCTGTTATTATTGTTATTATTGTTACTATTGCAGTTAATGGTGGTGTTGTTATTGTTGTTGGTATTATTATTATTATTATTATTATTATTATTATTATTATTATTATTATTATTATTATTATTATTATTATTATTATTATTATTATTATTATTATTATTATTGTTATTGTTATTGTTATTGTTATTATTGTTATTGTTATTGTTATTGTTATTATTATTATTATTGATATTCATTATTATTGTTATTGTTATTGTTATTATTGTTGTTGTTGTTGTTATTATTATTATTATTATTATCTCATCATCATCATCATCATCATCATCATCATCATCATCATCATCATCATCATCATCATCATCATCATCATCATCATCATCATCATCATCATCATCATCATCATCTTCATCATCTTCATCATCTTCATCATCTTCATCATCATCATCATCAATTATCATTATCATTATCACTATCACTATTACTATCACTATCACTATTACTATTACTATTACTATTACTATTACTATTACTATTATTATTGGTATTTTCTATTTTGATTGTATTATTAGATAATATTATTTGATGAGAGAAGGAAGTTTTATGGATGGCTTAGATTATTTTTGTAATTTATGGATATTTGTGTTATAACTACATATTGGTCAAAGAGACAATTTGATATTTTTTGAATTTCAGAATAAGAACCAAGCAAGATGTCTCTGGTTGCTGATGTAATAGCATCAGTTAGTAAGTATCTTTGTGATTTTCTTTTTCACAGTTTGACTTAATTTACTTTTATATCTTTTCATAGTGTGAAATACGTTTTCATTCTGCCCAAATTTATTGTTTGAAAAGGATATTACATTCATAGTCATGATTAACAAAATGAAATTTTATTTTTCCAGGAAGCAAAAGTGGAGAGAAAGCAGGGAAACCTGGAACAGGTCAGCTGGAGGAGTTGGTAAAACGTGCAGAAGAGGCTCGCGAAGCAGTATGCCAGACACTTGGATCCCGATATGATTCTTTGGCAATGGTTGTTCATGACACTGCACATCTGCATCATCGTGTTGCTAATGCCTTGGAGGATCTGACAAATCTGCACAGTTCTATTGAACAGGAGGTATTGATGAAGTAGAAGTTGCAAAGGAATTCCTATGCAGATCTTTTACAAATCTAATTTCAAATTTTTACATTAACTTTAAGTAATGACTACTACAATAGATATCTTTCATTTTGTCAATGATAGCAACTGAAGCTAATTTTAAGGTATTGCTATAAAAGAACAGTGCTGTCAAGGCGGAGCATACATTTTTACATTTCATTTAAGAAAGGATTTTTTAAACTAATAATCATATATAACCCTGAAGGGATTAGAATTCGTAGTTTTGTAAATTTATCAGAATCAGATAGTTATATAACGTACTCTCCTGACTACAGGTAGTGAATGGTTTAGAAGGCAGTGTAGGTGAGGTTGGGGGTGTGGTAAGGAGATGGAGGGAGGTGGTTGGTGGCTTGGAAGCTGCCTCTACTCTCTTGACCATACACACGTTGCTAGATGAGGCTCACCAGGCCGAACTAGAATATGAATTCCTGAAGACTGCTGAAAATTTAGCAAAGGTATGTTTTTTATTTTAATTTTTATTATCCCTTTTTTAAAGGGAAGCTAAATGATTATGGTTTCTTTTCTTTTCTTTTCTTTTTATCAAGAAAAACTATGTAACTGTATTTGCTTTACCCAGATATATGAAAGAATATTATTTTTTAAATCATATATTTTATAATCTCAAACCTCTTCTTGTTGTCTTAAAAATGTTTTTACCATAGGTTTTAAATTCATCTTAGTTGTACATATGTACAGCCAACAACAAAAGCGATGTCGCCTTGCCAGCCCTGGCTTGGAGAGATCATACCCTTATCCTAAAACAACCTGGACATAGTTAGGAAAGGGGGGAAGAGGATGGGGGTGATCAGGACTCACTAGTCAAAGCAAGGAGTGAGTGTTCTGCTATGTTTCAGTAGTAGTAAATGGCATTGCCCACAAAATTTCAGTGGGGTGTAAAGGTTTAGGTATTGATTCCCTTGTTTTCCATTTATTTCGTTTGGGTGCCTCCTACGAACCAAGACCTTCATTCGTGTTCAGGAATCACAAAACATGGCTTGGTTGGGGTTAGCTTGAGTGAAATGGGCCACTTGGCTCCACCCCTTGCAATCATATACTTATAGTAAGTATTTATATTTATTGTGCTAGTTTAAAGTTTGACTTTTAACATATCATTTAGTGTCACATCATTAGATGGCAGTCTTTAGAACTGGGCAGATTGGGTACTCCCCAGCGAACCTCCATCCCGACTCAGACATGCTCACTCACCCCGCAAAGGACCAAGTCTAGCTTCACTCTACCTAAGGCAAAGGCAATATTCCCATGGCCTTGATTCTACCTATTCTTACATTTTTAATTGTCATTTCAATGGCTGGTGCCCAACACCTTGTTGGTGTTCCCCCTCCTACTATTCAAGAAACCCATTACTTTCGATATCTTCTGTTCAATCTGTGTTTTACATATTCATTTTGTTAATTTTGGCAATGAAATGATAGTAGACATGTGGAAAATATAATGGAGTATGAAATTTTGTCATGAATATAGTTCTGTTTTCCAAATATCATCTCAAAAGTTTACCATTATCTAAATTGTGGATCCAGGTGATGATAGAAGGAGGGGAGAGAGAGAGAGAGTAGCTGTTTGGGATAATGTAGAGCTATATATTAATATATGTCTCTGGGATAATGCAAATTTAGGATATTTCTGTCTTATGAATATTAATATTGATAGTCAATTCCATCAAGATTTAGGATTTTTTTGTATAGAAAATATGATAAGAAATTAAGATAAAACAATGTGATAAAGTTTCTTGATAATTATTTTTGAAATGGTATATGGTAACTTATTTCTTAACCTAATAGCGATGGTATATTTTGAAGCCGATAATAGTAGTTCCTGGGTGGCTTCAAAATTGGCTAACCCGGAATCTGCCCGAGCGCTGGCCATGGCCCGTGACGGAATCGGAGCGCAAGCTCTGATCCACTGTCACACTGGAGGGACGCGAGGCAATGTTTATTTTTCCGGGTGTCTCACATGTGGGACACATGTCGTAAATGGGTAAAGGCAGGTCTCTAATAAGTCCGTTAAATTAACAGCTAAACGGGAATAAAAGCAATCCCTCTCTTTCTCTCTCTCCATATATATTTCATTGCACTTCTTTGCTTGATTTCCCTCCTCCTCACATTTGAACCATTCTAAATATGTCCTGGTTATTTGAACGTAGGCCTCCTTTCAGGGCAAGAAGGGCTTGATGTATTCGAGCCAGCCGTGGCTTTTGTTGTTGGCTGTACAGTCCCAGAAATGCCACTAGTGCAGTCCACTACTCGGAGACATTATACAAGAAGAATCATATGTCCATATAAAAAGTGCTGCATGTATTGCATTACCCTGATATTTACTACACTTAGGCGGAAGTACTGAGTTGGTAAAATTCAAGTAATTCTTAATATTCTCAATTGTTTGAAAGGTTGATAAACTTCTAGAGGATGCATCTGAGAAGGATGTAGAGGGTCAACTTGACCTTCTAAGTACTCTGCAGGAGGAAATGCTGGTCAGAAGGACACAGTTGGTTTATACCATTGGTGAGGTAAGACTATGATCCTTTTTGAATTGACCAAAGGGCTTGCAAGTCATGTAAATGGTTTGACCATGAAAAAGGTAAATCAGATTTTGTAGAAGTGGAGAGAAAATACATTTTTTCTTTCTCTTATTATTTCTTTATTATGATTGTTTTTTATATATGAAATTGATGTGACTTGATAAAATTAATCATGATGACTTCAAATGGAAAAACATTCATTTTTACTTGAATTTGCATTTTAGGCATTTTAGTCATTTACTTAATAGCTATAGAATGGATGCATTTCACAATGACAGGTCTGGAATGAAACATTGACCTGGGAAGAGGAGCGTCTGGGAGATGGTTCCAGATCAGTCACTTTGGTAGTGCAAGCGGTGAAGTATGAGTCAAAAGAGGATGGATTACATAAACTCCAGCAGATGTTGGGTGCATTGCACATGTTGGGAGAACTCCAGCGTCGTGTCACATCCCTTGGCAAGAATCTCATGAATCACATTTTCAAGTATGATGCTTACTCTTCTTGTCTGACTTTCTTATTTTAAAGTAATATGTATTTTCAGAGACTAATATGCTTCACTTCTGTTAGACATGCTTGTGCTTTTTGAGATGTGATGCCCATAAGAGGAATCCTTACCCTTTTAAGAAAACAAATGGCTGTTGTTATTATATTGAATTCAATCTTTCCTTTTTGCAATTACAAATTATATGATATTATTTACCAAGAAATAGTCAAAACCCTTCCATGGCTTTTGGGAATGAATATTAAATGTATTTACTATACTGCTATTAGCTGGGGTGGGTGGTAACCATGCTCCCGATTTGTAAAACCAACTGTAATAGTAGTATAGTGTAGTTTATGTCACTAACACGTTTTATGAATTATCAGGCCTATAATAAATGATGCAGCTAAGGTGAAAGCCACTGATCGAAGTGATGGATATTCTGTCCAGGTCACATTACCTGCAAACACTAAAGAAAAGACACCAGCATCCACAGTGTTTGTGCATCTCACTCAGGTTTGTTATTTTCTTTATCAAAAGTCAAAATGTCAAAAAGTGTTCCTCTATAGTGCCTAGATACATTCCACTGACAGGCAGTCTTTGAGTTGTGAAGAAATAAATTTTAAGATGGTTTTGTAGCATGTGTTATTAGCAGTGCTATTGCAGGGAGAAGTTTTGATATTTTTCAGAGTAGAAAAAAATACACTTGGTTATGAATATATATTTCAAACTTGTATAGAATCTTTGCTGAATATCCATATTAGCTTCAGCTTGTCCAGATTAACAATATAGCTTAACTCATAGCCTATGGATGACATGAGTTTCATGTCATGGCTGACTTGGGTGTGGCTCTGGGCGAAGGGTTATTCATGCCATGCTGCGATATGTGTACATTATCTTCATAAGCAAACCTCATGTCATACCACATCCCCTGGGGCATTGCTTAAGGGCAGATGGGATGTGTAATGCTATAATTGGCTATTGTTTTGTATAAAGGGTGAATTTAAAGATATTGCACATCAAAACATGGCACTCTCTTTCTGTTGATGTGAACCTGTTAGTAACCTTCACTCTTGTTTATGAGATCTGTCTCCTCGTGTTGACCACTCGCATTGTCTTTTGGCACTCTACTAGTGTGGGTGTCTTGAAGTGTGACACAAATAAGGAAAGTACTGAAGCCATTGTGGTAGCAGTCTTGTACATCACAATTTCATATTTCTTAAAAATAAGATTTGCACTCTCTTTCTGTTGATGTGAACCTGTTAGTAACCTTCACTCATGTTTATGAGATCTGTCTCCTCGTGTTGACCACTCGCATTGTCTTTTGGCACTCTACTAGTGTGGGTGTCTTGAAGTGTGACACAAATAAGGAAAGTACTGAAGCCATTGTGGTAGCAGTCTTGTACATCACAATTTCATATTTCTTAAAAATAAGATTTGCAGAAGAGTGACTAAAAAAAAAAAAAAAAAATCTTAATAAACCCACATTCAATCTCTTACACTGAGTTTAACATACCTTATGTATTAAAATGGACACTAATGTACATAATAAGACTACTACAGGTTCAACCTAATATAAAGGTGATATGAGAAGAAATCACATCACTTTGTTGATGTGGCCCAGTGAGTGTGGCCATGATATGTGTAATACACTAGTGCATCTGAAAAAGGCCCTGGAGGCAAGCCCAGTCAGCCGTGCATACCACCCATAGCAGAAGCCAAGTAAACCTCATATTATCCTAGAGGCAATGGGTTAATGCTGTCCAGTTGTGCATTAGTATAACAATGCTGATCTGTAATTTAAAGACACAAGGCTTGAGCTTGGACTATATTGTACTTTGATGATAAATTTCAGTATTTGTTCAATGTGGTTGTGAATGTAAAATATATACAGTTATATTCTTTATCTTGGTGAAAGGGAAAATGTGTTTTGGCACTCATTCATTTTATTGTTTTAAAGATATGCTATTTGATGTAAGTAAAATAAGAGTATGTGTAACAGAATTCTGTATAAATATTTAAAACTGTTTGAACACCCTTAGGTATTACGGATCCTTCATAGTGCACTCCTTTGTGTAAAAATTGAGGCAGATGAGGGTGAAATTTCTCTTATGCAGCTTCTGGGTAAACAGGTAAGATTGGCTATGTTTAGAATATGTATTATATAGGCAAGTAAACATGCAACAATTGAGATTCTGTATGTTATTACAAAATCTGATGCAAATGAAATTGATTTTTTCCTTGCTTCAGTAAAGAATTTGAGCTTTATCTGGAAAAGAAATTACCTGGAACAAAATTTTTCTATACTGTTCTCAAACTGTATTTATGATTTTTTTTATTATTAAAATCATTGCTACCTGTCCATCTAGTAAATATCTTCCAAACTGGAAGGATTAAAGAATAAGTTGCATAAAATATTTCAATAATTAAACATTTTGTCTACCATTTACCATGTAATTGTTTATTTTGTAAAATGTACAAATATCTTACTGTAAGCTTTTTCTTGATTTATATGGTTCATGAAATTCCTTTCTTAACAGCTGGGACAGGAGTTTACAGAAGTGCTTATTAAAGACTGCTTGGCTGAGGCAGTACCTTGCAGTAGAGCCCAGCTGGAGGATTATGAGGAGGTCAAGCGTGACACACAGAAATTCCAGGATTTCCTTATTGAAATTGGTAGGTGCTACCAATATATCCATAAAAAAAAGAATTAGGCCAAGTCCAATTTCATTTTCCATTCCCATGCAAGTGTCTGATCACTGTGATAATGGTTGGAAAAAAATCAAGTATATGGTAATACAAATATTAATTGTGTTTCTCTTTTCTTCAGGATTTTATGGACCTGACAACAAGTCCATCATAGAGTATGCAGCCAATGTGGATGTTGTCTTCAGTAATAAGGCTTGTGCACACTTGTTGGAGCGTGCTAGAGAGCTTATGACTCGACCAGTTCATGTCACAGTCAGTGTTACTCCACTGGAACCCGAGGGACCCCTCATCATTCAGGTAAATTTGGTGTATTTACTCAGATATTTGTTCTTAGAAGGATGGAAATTAAAGGCAGTAGTATATTGTAATTGAAGCCAATTGTGAACTTTAAAAAAATATCTTCTGTGAGGAATATGGAAAGAGTTTGTTTTTGATTTTGTAAATGCCCGCGCTGTCCTTGTATTTCTATAGGCATCAGTCAGCCAGGATTTTGGATAAATGAAGCATTGAGGATAGAAATCGTAGCACAAATAGGGGTAATAGGATTTATATTACTGTTAATATTAGTTAGTTATCATAATCATTTTTGTAATCATTATCATCATTGTGGTATTCATTATCATGGTCATTATTTATAATTACAATTTTTATAATGGTAACAGTAATAATAATAATAATTAACCAATTAATGAAAATAAGATGTGACGAAAGCCACTTATGATAACAGAGAGGGAAGAAAGATTGACAAGTTGTTAATCAAAACTTTTGTGAGCTGCATTTATAAATCACCTTCTGTAAAGCCATGTGGCAGTCCAATTCTTGTCCTGCTAAATATACAACAGTTTATGGGAAGTTTTGTTGGTGCTGATAATCATTGTGATGATTATCATTTTTGTATATCAATCTTGATTACAACCACAATAAGTGGCTTTCTTAACTATTAACCCCTTGGATCAAGGTGACATGACCAGTACATCATCAAAAAAATTGGCTGAGGCCAGGTGATGTGAATATGCTGTCATGGAAAAATTTGGCTGAAGTAACAGTAACATGCCATCATAAGGTTTTTTTCTGAAGGCTGAGGTAATGGGAATGACTTGCTAAGAGTGCAGAAAGTACTTGTTAGGTGATTAGACTTATTGAGCATGTAGGAATTGCCTCTTGCTTTATTGCCATTGGTAAAGTAGTGCAAAATTTACCATGTACAGATTACATAATATTCACATATGATATAATCTGTGTGTGTGTGTGTTTACGTTGACCACGTAATATACGCTTAGAAATGTTTGTAATAATTTGGCAAAAATGTCTAACCCAAGCTAAAGCTAGATCATGCGTCTTAATTAACCTCTTGCTTTTGCCACAAGAAACCTTTATTTTTCAGAACAAATCTTAGTGTAGATAAGGCAGTGGCATCCTTGACTTATAAATGATAAAGGAACTTTCTTGGACCTGAAAACTTAAGCCCAGGTTCCAGTTATGAGCTTCAGCCACAGTTCCTGAGCCACCTCTAGTGCTGTAACTTATATTAGTTACATAAGTTATATTCCTGGTGCAGATTTCATTGTTAGTGTTGCAGTAACTGCAGGATGATATTTGAAAACTTTAATGATCATACATGATAGTTCATCATTGGCCGTGAACAAATTAGAAGGATCTGGATATTCTAGGTCTGGCTACCCTAGTTCCTCGGATTACATGCCTAGCCTGGCTAAAGAGGTCATCATCCTCAAACTGAGACTGGTTCCAAAATCAGAGAAGCCTTTATGGGAAACCTCAGACTATTTAAATAGTATGTAAGACTCCCTGGACCTGCAAAGCCTCAAAGGAGGCAAGCTGACATGATACATGGTGAGGCTGAGCCAGTGTCTGGTTTTTGCCAAAAAACACATTGGCACAGTGACATCAGGTTTGTTTTTATAACTTTATATTGGTTATAATATCCATAATAATGATGATAGCATCAATGTAAATAGCATTAATAAGTGAAAGGAAAGGAGAACTCAGGTACGGTCATGATGTCTACAGATCGACTACTAGGTGACTGAGCACTTGTGGAGCCATTTATTTGTAGAGACAGTTCACAAAACAAAACTACAGTGATCATTACATTTTCCCAGTGGCATAGGGTTTAATAGCCTTGTGAAAGTTTAGACTTTGAATTTTAGAAATATTATTTTTAAGAGACTGATAACATTCATTGGTTAATAGTTGATTATTAGGGAATTTTGCAATATGTGTCATTCTAATGCTTTTGGCATGAACTTTCTCACATAAGCTCAGGAGTATGCTTCCCAACATTGAATAAAGAGTGTTTATGGCTTTCCCATTCCACTGAAATAAAGAAAAAAACAGTTCATAAATATAAAAAATATACATTTTTTTCATATTTACAAAAGTAAACAATTTTGGTGAGCTTTATTAAAATTTAAATGGAATGGACAAGTCTAAACCACAGTCTATGTTAATATAAGGAAAGTAGCCACATTTTCATTGGTAAAAAATTGTTCTTTGCCAGGTCAGAAAAGCAACTCATTTTTGACTCTAGAGAAGAGTTTTTTTCCTTCTTTTTTATAAACATAAAAACTATAATAAATACTAATTGTGAATAATAGTTATCCATTTGCCATAATATATTTTATTTGATACTAACTCATAAAGGCTTTGAATGATACTGTAATCTAAACAATCTAATCATGATACCATTTTGGATTTGGATTTTAAAACTGAAGTTTAGATTGTGAGGAATGTTGTATTAAGGCGGCCATCACACTTGAGAACGAAGTTCGTCATTTATGATTGGATTTTCGCGATTTTTTAATATAATATATATACATATATGTTGATAAACACCACCAAATTTCATATCATTTGAATAATAAACAACGGCGTTATTTAAGAAAAACAAGTTTGTGAAAAATCACAAAGTATATATTCACACATTAACCAAACTTGTTGAATGAAATACCACATATACTCTATAACAATACAAAAAGTCTCCATTATAGGGATCTTTGATTTCCTTTTAGTTTAGTGGAATTATTTTTTTCTAAATGCTCAGTCCTATGAACTCAAGATATGATATATGGACTTCTTTTACGTGAATGAAAATATCCATAATGTAAGAAATCTCAAATCTATTCAGCTTTCAAAAGACCCAAACCCCATTGGAATCTCCAAACAGTTATGGAGAAATATAAAAGAGTGTTGGCAAACATATAGTTTCCAGATATCGGGCTCCGAAGTTTAGGATACTTTTCCGTCAATTTTTTTTTTATTATTATTATTTTTTTTCGTTTTTTAAGAATTCTTATCTCTGCGTCAATCTTTCTACATTCTATAGCATTCACATGGTATTCTAAAGTGTAGCTGGTACCTGGTCCCCCCCTTTTGCAAAGTACTTATGGCAATAATTGCACATGATTGTAGAATTAGCACGTGTCATCACAGATTTCGCAATGCCTAACGCTGTGATTGAGATTTATTTCTTATCATATAATGTTTATTATATACAAACATAACATTTACCATTAGTTGTGTCCCCTTACTGTGTAATGAGGGCGTACTTCTCCAAGATGTGTTGTGGAGGTAGGAGCTATTAACATTTTGTTTCCTAGAATGGCAACATCTTGTCTTCCAGAGTCAGATATTTAGGCATTACTCCTTTATTCTTACGTATTTATCAGAAATATTACTTCTGTGGATTGCCAAAGCCTACAAGATTACACAAGATTTTTTTCAATTTTTCAAGTATTTTTAAAAATATTTGTCAAAAATCTACGGCAACGGCCCCCTTAATAGCAGTTATAGTGTTCAGTATATATGTGATGTAAAGTTTCTCTTCCTGGAAGTGAATAGAGAGAATTTGATTAAAGTTTCAATGAGATTTTCTCCTAAGTATCTTCTGTTACAGTCAATAGCAAGGTCTATATAAGTAAGGTCTCATCACTTCATTTCTGCACAGCTTTGGGTAATAAAGCCTAAGACATCGCTTAGGGGTTGACATAGAAAGTGGAAGGTGGGACATAGAGAATATTAGGCTGGGGAAGATGATGATAGAAAGCGGTAGCAAATGAGCGATCACTTAAGTAATTTTTGATGCTGGTACATTCCGGCGATTTGCACATTGACCTGAGTTTACTAGCGATGATAAATCATTGGCAGGAAAACAGGAGAGAGAGGGTGATCTTTACATATCTACATTTCATCCAAGACTGACCTCATGATTAGTGCTGAACCTCCAGGCTTTGTTTTATGTAACGCCATGCACAAGATGGAGAAATTTGAGGAGCTTATTGATGAGACCGTATTTACTTAGACCTAGGTCTGTAGTATCCTCATTAAGGGTTTGTCATATTTAGGTCATGCAGTAGAAGAATCTCGCTATTGCAGTGAATTTCAGGGAATCTGGCATGATTCTTTAAGTAGATAAAATTTTGCAGAATACATGACTTTTTGAGCTTTTACAACATAGGCCACTTTTTATGTAAGTTGATATACTGATGTTTAGTGATGAAAGCAAACGTGGAACATACCTTTTAAATAGATGGGCTTCTCTATTTTTTTATTTGGAAATGCACTAATAAAATGCTAATATAATATCAGATGATCATTTGTCTCTACCAATTGTTCCATGACATTACCCATTAAGGGGACCGTCCCGGAAAATGGCCACCTTTCCCTACTCTTTACATCATAAAATAATATCGGTTAGAGATCACTGATTGATTCTTTTTGCATGATATAGAGTAAAGAATTGCGCTCTGTTATATATATAAATTTTAACTTTGCTCCCCCATTGGGGGGGGCACCCCCCAAAATGTAAATTTTTTTTTTTTTTTTTTTTTTTTTTTTTTTTTTGGTATGTCTTCGGTACATCCCAACTATCACAGTTCTTTACTGAATATTCCCCCAAAAGTACTTGTGTTAGATCAACCTTAGCCTATTGCCATGTAAAAGGCCGAATTTTGAATTTCCTTTTTTTTTTTTTTGGCGGGGGACAGCTTGACATAGAGAACTATTTTTTATTTTATTTTTTTCAGCATTAAGATATTATTATTTTTTGATTAGGGCAAAAATTCAAAAATCTACCTTTTACATGGCCTTGGGACGCCGAGGCTCTAGTGAAAGCAACAAACTGCATTTGAAACGCATGAAAATTACGTGAGTTGGGATGTACAGAAGATTCATAAAAAAATAATGGAGCTACAGCGTTTTGTATTTGGCCCCTTGCCAAAGTTCATTATCTCTGTTATTTTTCTCTGAATCTAATGATATTATATATCAAAAAAATGCTTATTTAGTGTACTTTGCAATGCAATGATTACCAAGTCAATAGGAATTTTCATTTTCAATAGGGACGCTATTCTGTAAAGGTATGTAATTTTTTTTTTTTTTTTTTTCGTTGTTCATAAAAGTTGATATTTTCGTGTGAAAAGCTTAATAAATGCATTTTACCATAGAGACAACTAATCTAAACCAGATAAAAAACTTTTTTTATTTATTTATTTTTTTTCATTTTATTTTTATTTATTTTTTATTTTTATTTTGAAGAAATGGGGAACTGTGGATAGCAACATTAGTACAAAATCATTCTAATTATAAAGTCCTGGCATGAATACAACATGGTGGTTCAATTTTGAGAATTTTAAAAGCATATGAATTTAGTACATTGAATTCAAGAACTTACGAAACTCGTTGAATATTTCCCATGCCTCACACAGGGGGGGGAGGGGGAGATGGTCACTGGGTGTTTATAATTTTCGAGGGGGATCATGTGTATGTGAACGCACGCACACAAAGTTAAAAAGATTAATCATCATCATTTAGTAGGCCTACATTGACTTTCATATCTAAATAATGAAATATATTAGTTATCCCTCTCATACCATTTTCTTTGATAATTGTCAATATTAACAGATTGCAAAGGAGAACAAGTGTATAGTTTATGATTAGCCATTTGCACCCATTATCTTTACTAAGAAGTGCATAAAATCATGCAGACGCCTAGGTGTTGTGGGATATTTGCCAATTTATGGTGCCTAAGACTTACGGTAACGTCTAAACATATTAATTTTTATTGGGAACGCACGAAACGGATGCGATAGCTTTTTGAACGCCAGACAAAGACTACGCATACAACCGAGCTCAAAATTCCTTATAGTTTTTATTTCAGAGCAGGTATTACTGAGTACTATCATCTTCAACATGAAATAATCTGTATCTCGCTTATACATCCGAAGTTTAAAAAACTGACATTTAGGTAACATTCGTATTGAATTGGTCTTTACAACGGTAACTACCAATTTCAAATCAATTCAAATTGCCCCCTGCTGTGATGTACTGACCGTTGAGCGAAATGTAATGGAAATATTTCAATCCTTCCTTATAAGGCTATTTTTAAACATTAGTGCTTCGTATGTGATATACGTATATATTACCTCGTAAACTAAAATATATTACCAGGGAGTCTCGATCGAAGCATATTTCGTGTGTAAAAGGACACAAAACTTACATTTTTTTTTAGATATATTTCACAAAATATTTTGTCATAAATATTTGCATCACGGTTTTTAATTTTTTCCTGATATTGGTATAAAAGTGTTCCTTGAACATTAACAAACTCATATCTATGTGCAATGTCATAATTAAATGCCTTATGCACGATTGCTGCAAGCAAAAGTCCACATAGGTGTACCTGGGCGCTCATTAGCGACGTACCTCTCCGGGTGCTAAGGGACTCACGCGCCGGCTGCAAGACAACGAGCCATAACAGGCGCTTAATACTCGTTTGGCAGTTTCCTCATCCATGTTCCTATACTATACGCTAACTAACTCAATTTAACTCCCTTCCCCCCCCTCCATCAGGGACGGTCCCCTTAACCCATTGGACATATTACCTTGCAGCCCACACGTGGACCAAATCCAGACCATAGGCTTACTTGTATCTCCTAGGTGTGTGGCTTTTAGGTCTGGCCCACATGAGTACTTGTGTAGTATCAAGAATCCTTATCTCCTTTTGTGATATTATTATCTCTTTTATGCTCTTTTGGCATTTTCTAATGTCTATATTTGTAATTTTGTATGCTGTATGATGATGGTAAAGATTTTTGTTCTTTGATTAGACTCCATATATTCTCTCTAGGTAGACTACAACTCTATGCTTTAACAATAACATTGTACTATTTGTGTTATTTCAAAATCATTTTGTATTCACTTTTTTGAAACACCCTGTGCCTCTGGTCATGAGGGCAAGAATAAGATCCTGGGTATGGGAATAGTGTTCTCCCTTAAGCCAGTGCTCTTCCAAGCAGGGCTCATGGATGATACATTCCACACTTGTTTACTTGTTTACCAATGGAAATAATATAAGAGCCCTTCCTAAATGCCCGCTAAGTCTAATCTTCTAAAAGCTTTGTGCTCTTATGATGAGTTATTCCCATCTCCACAGCCAGTCTTCAGCCAAATTTCATAAAGGAACTGAAAGAACAATGTCAAACTTGGGTGAGGGGAATGTTATACCTCTTTTTGGTATTAATGGTGATCATCCTGTTCTATGATCTGTTTGAGATAAGGGCCAGAAAGTTTACTGTGTTCAGATATCTTTGCCATTGATTTGAACACATAAATATGTCTGCACTTTGTTACTAGTGAATGAACTAACCATTTAACTTGTGCAGGAATAACTACAAGATACTATATTTATTTGTTTATTTTGTTCTATGTTTTATTTATGTGTTCAAATCAATGGGAAACTTTGTGCGGTTTTTATTTTGTTTATTTGTTTATTTATTTTTTATGTTTTGATTTCTTTTCCCCTTTTTTCATCATCTTTACTTTTATCATCATCATTGTTTGCATTGTAAGTATTCTACATATATAGAAAATATATCTCTAAGTGTGATTCTCTTTCTTCATGTATTTTTACTTGTTCCAAAAGAATAAATAGCAAGGAGGTATTTTTGTGATGGATGCCTTCATAATATGAAGGGGCTTTGCAAATTACGGCTGTTAATTGTTAACATTTCTATCATAGGATGAGACTGGTAAGAAGTTAGAGAAGAGCAGTATGAGGCTGGAGAAACTTCTTGCAGCAAAGACATTCAACCTTCCTAAATGTCAGATCAGGTATGCATTGATGACCAATTTTTTGAAAGGGAAGTCTCTCTGATGACTGTTTTTTTGGGGGGGTTTGATTGTGACATATCCTTTAAAACATTGCATTTTGTTAGAACATGAATCAGGTCTTGGTAGTATCAAATAATCAACATTATTTTCAGTGCCTCTGTCTGTGAACTTGTTGAACTGATTTATGAGACAATGGAAGAGGCTTGTACCAGTGCTGCACCATATGCAGGGAGGTTGTTCTATACTGTGCGTAACATCCTGATGCTCTACTGCCAGGTTGTACCAACTGCCCATGCACATGCCCTTGCTACCTTGCCACAACAAGCAGGTGAGTTTTGGAAATCAAACAATTATTTCTTTTATTATTTGTTTTTATATTACAGCAATCTTCTGAGACAGAGGGTCATTGAAGTTGCCAGTTTAAATTTTTTGTATGTGTACTTAGATATCTTTTAACCCACTTATGATGGGTGTCCCACATGTGAGACACCTGGAAAAGTACCTATTGCCGGGTGTCCCGCTGATGCAACACCAGTTCAGAGCTCGTGCTTTGATTTTGTCGCCCATGGCACGGGGTGCGTGGGCAGGTTGGCAGACTTGCCCGCACGCCGAATTTGAAGCCTAGGAAATAGTATTTTTGGCTTATAAATGTACCATCGCTAGTGGGTTATTTTTTAATATCTTAAGCACCAAAAGATGTACAAGCTATGTAATGTAAAGTACTAATGTTTTATTTTTTATTTCTCTTTGTGTTTGGAAATGAAAAACTAGGAAGTTATTGGACAAATTGTTAGGAAATATAAATGTTGAAAAATTCTTCACAGTCACAGCTCTTTCCCTAAGATTAGCAATCTCTTTCTTTGTATGTTCTCAGCTATCATACACAACAACAGCATGTACTTAGCACATCATGCTCTCCTGTTGGGACATCAGTACAAGCACAGACTTCCACAAGCCCTGCGAGACAATACCATTACTACAGTTGACCTTGCTCAGCAGCTCAGAAGAATGGCAACTTCCACATTCTTGAAGGCAATGCAGTGGCATCGTGCATCAATAATTGATACATTAAGAGAGTCTGCAGGTAAGTCACATATCAAAAAATTTATGTTTGGATTTAGTGCTTCCATCATTGTTCCACTACACCCCCATCCCATACCCATTGTTATTGTGGGGGGCGTAGGAGGTGGGAACTGAAGCCCAATGTTTGGGATCACCTCTTGGGCCTCATGCCCACCTCAACCAATTTTGTATGGTCTTTCTTCCTTTTGAAAACCTTTCCTTTACCTTGTCTTCTATCTCTTCTGTCCACTTCCTATGGTGTAAGAGGCTACCTTTGAGTCAGTCCTGAACACTCTTGGGGAAGCATGGACATGGTATTCCCTTGGTTAATTGTCTAGCCTGTATCCCTCATGGTGGACCCTTTGAAGCTTTTCCCCTTCCCCCTTCATCAACAAACTTATCTGTATTTAACTTCTCTGTTTTTTTTTTTTTTTTTTTTTTTCCCCTCCCTGCCTCTCCTTTGATGACAGCTCCAACCATTGCTATTATACCCCCTCCTCGGTACTTGCTTTCAACTTGATAGATTCAGAATAACCTACCCAGGTCATTACTTACATTCAGAATACTTCCCTTCCTCTCTCCCAACATCCTCCTCTCCATCTCCTGAATAGTCTTCATTTTCTGCCTCCTCCTCCCTTATTACTACTTTTCATCCATATTGTCCTACCCCACTCCACATGACTCCCTCTTCCATCTGCCCCCGTGTTTCTACTACTTCCAACTCTACAAACCTTTTGAGCATTCTTTTTACCCCAGCCAAGGGTATTCAGTTCTTTGTGATTCCATCTACAGCCCCTTACTCTGACATTACCCTCCTCTTCCAACAATGTCTCCAAAAACCAGTTGGTAGAGTTTCCTTCTGCAGCCATTCTGATTGTTCACCCCTTGTAATAGTTACATTGGAGTCCCAGGCTTGTGCATTATCTGCCCTGACTGATATCGTTGCCAAACCTATTCCTTTCTAGCCTTACTCTTCCAATAATACTTGTACTGGAACTGTTTCCATCTCTCCAGATGATGGCCCAGTCTGTGTCAGGGAATGGTTAGACTGTGAAAACAAACTGCTTGCCTACCTTGTTGACTATGTTACAGTGCTACATTAATCCTCTCAAAGGCTGCAGTAAGCCCTACACCAATATTGCCAGGATCACTTTCCATAGACATGATCTTCCCCAATAATTTTATATTGGCAGAGAGTACTGCCCTTTCTGACCATTTCATCCCCTTCCCTGTTAATGTAAAAAATGTTGGTGTGTTGGCCACCCTGCCAAGCACTGTCGCTCCACAGCCTGCAGCCCTCTATGTGCCCATCCTGGTCATGACTGTTAACCCATCGCCGACGGGTAAAAATTTTGGCAAGTTTACGTATGCACGGGCTTGTTGGCGCGCATCGGCAGTTTCCCCTGTTTGCGCCCGGCTTGATCGGTAGTTTGCGAGCGACATTTAGCACCTAAAAGCTTTTATTTGCTAAAATTTATAAAAATATTAAAATTTTGAAGGTTTACCTTCATTGTAGGTGCCATTGCCAAAAATCTTTACCATATAAATGAAGCCGCTACTATCGGAGAAAAACAACCTCCGTCCGACGAGCCAGTAGCGCGGGAATGGGCATGACATTATACCCCTGGCGTTTGGTCCACAACAGCCATGGCATGTACGTACATGGCACCCTGCGGCAACGGGTTATATTGCTCTGCAGAAGCATTCAGATATGCCAGTTATGGTGGCTCTCATGATGTATTTTAGAGGAGCTGCTCTGCCTACAAGTTCAAGTCTGAGGTAGCAGTTTTCAGATTCAAACTAGGCCTCACTTTACATGAGGTTAGACAGGAAGCATGCTGAAGAGGCTTTTCTTTTGCTACTTATTCCAACTATCGCTCTGCTCCTCTCCCTTCTCAAATGTCTTAGCATCTCCTCCAGTATCTCCTCCTCTTTCCCCATATCGTCCTACCTCGTCAAATTCTTTAAATCCAGATACTCCAATCTCTACTACACCCTCAGTGCATTAGGCAATCTAAATGTTCCAACCCCTCTTCTATTACCACATTCTTAAATGCCCATCTCTTCCTCTGCTCCTCAAGTATCTGTTTCCTTTATTCCCCATAAGGAAAACTTATTTCTCAGATCTCTCCAACCAATACTCTAGACACTCTTGGGGATATCCAAAACTTTCTAAACAGGACCCAAGAAAATGCTCCTTTCTCTCTCATCCACCTTCCAGTTTCTCTATTTCCAAGCCCTCTGTATGCAAAGTAACTGCCAACATCCATCCTCCTCCTCCTTATGTTCCCCCTATCCCTCTTTCCCCCACTCTCTCCCAATACCCCCATCCTTCCCTTCTCCACCTGCACCTTCCCCTCTTCTTTCCCCATTATCCTTTTCACTCCCACCAGGATGCTCATGTGATTCATTATCATGCTGTTATACTGCTCTATGACCTTTGATATCAAACTCATTTTGTCATAATCATTAACTTCTTTTAACCGTTTTGCTACTGTACCAGTGTTATAAGACCTTTGATGTCTGACACATTTATTTAGTGTAAACATTAACTATTAACCACTAATTTCTTTTATCAAGCTTTTGTATCAGACCACAAACACATGTAATTTCATAAATTGTGTTTAAGCATCGGGCTGTTAGGATCAGATGTATAACTTCTCAGTAAAATTTGGTGACACTATTGTTTTGATTGCATATTTTGTATATTTTAACATGATTGTTACTATTATTGTCATTATTATCATTTTGATTGTTGTTGTTATTAATGATGATGATAATGCTTACATTAGTATTATTATTACTCTTTCTCAAACAGGCTTAGATATGATTGGATGTGATATGATTGGATGAACTAGTTGTGAACAAAGCAGAGCAGGGTATGCGACAATGTTTGCACCAGCTGCAGTTACTTCATCGTGTGTGGCAACATGTTCTTCCTCATACAGTCTACACAAAAGCAATGAGTATGATGTTTATGGTAACCTGTGATGATTAATTAATCAGAGTGGGTGGTGTTAATTAGAGGTGCTGTTAAAAATAAAACTAGAGTGAACTGATTATCTGCATCTTATATTCTAATATATTTTTTTTTTATTACTTGAATTAAGTAACAAATAGGCACTAAGATGAAACTCTTTGACAGGCACACTGGTAGGATCTGTGGTAGAAGAAGTAGTTATCAGAGTTGTGGGTTTGGAAGATATATCTGCAGATTCAGCTCTTGCCCTTATCAACCTCCTCAACCTTCTTAAGGACAACATACCTCCCCTCTTCCAGGTAATGTCAAGGCTTTATTATTGTTGTGGTTGATATTGTGCTATAATGATGATTAGGCTGTATAAGAAATATATAACTGGTTTCTTTAAACTTCACGTGTTATTTATTGTGGTTTACATGTACTTACCATGCTGACCACATGTTACAGTCGGTTGAGGTGAGGAAAAATACATCTTAAATTAATTCCTACAATCTTTCTTCAACTACAAACTCACTATTTATTTCATTGATGTTTTCTCTTGATCTAATGCATATGTAGTATATGCATTAGTATATATTTTTTTTCCTTCTGTCTTACCCATTATTATTACAATTATCATTATTTTTTACTTTTTGTCTAGATGACATTTCATCTTCCCTGTTCTTCTCTAATTCCTCATCTGTTTTGCTGTTTTATTAATCCCTCCTCATACATTACATTGTAATGTTCTTTTAACTGTGTCTGTATAATCATCTTGTCCTTTTCTGTATAATTAATTACCTGTGTACTGTCTGTGATCTATCATTTTCATGTACAAAGCATACTCTTGGTGGTATTGTTTATCAACACCCATGATTGTCATCGGCTTTTTTATTACTTTTATATATATGATATTTAAGTAAAATGGAAAAAAAACATGAATAATTACAATTGTATAAAAATCATAAAAAAATAATTTTCAATTTCTCTTGTTGTTTAAAGGTTGAAGGTGAAGCCAAGACTAACCCTGGAGATGTCATAAGGCATGTTCGACTCTGGGGGAAATTCTGTGAACTCATTGTTGTCTTGGGAGCCAGCTTACATGACATCTTAGACCGATGGTCTGATGGAAAAGGCCCTCTGGCACACGAATTCACTCCAGATGAAGCGAAACAACTCATCAGAGCACTCTTCCAGAACACTAGTCGAAGAGCACAGGTCTTGGCAAGCATTAAGTGATTCTTGTTGCTTGTGGTGCTGATAGACCTTGATCCTAGGAGATGTTTGTTAGCAGATATTGTAGCATGAAAATAATACAGACTTTATAGGATATATTTATATCTTTTTCTTTCCTCCTTTAATATTACCTTGCTTTTTTATTAAATTATTTCTGGGACAAGTATACTTACTATCCATTTATTTTTATCAGGCAATACTTTTGTATGATTATATTAATTATGTATGTTATTCTTTATTTACTTATATATATATATGCATGTATGCTTTAATAAAATGTCCCAGTGGCTAAATTTGTGCCTTTAACATACCTGTGATAATATGTCCAGCTGAGTAACAAATATAAGTGGAATAACAAAATGTACAACAATTAATAAAGTTTTGCTTATACAAAAAATATTTTCATTAAGGAACAGATGATAGGTATTACCTTACTTGAATTTCTTGGGATGGCTGTAATTAACTAGAATTTTTAATATATATTCACATGACCAATAGATTTTAATCCACTCTTGAAGGTGAGATGTCTTTATGAATTATATCATAAGGAGTAAATTCTATAGACTTTTTGCAGTATCAACTATGAGGATATTACTTTCATGATAGTTGTTATTTATAAATCATACTATAGTATGATTTATCAATTTTCACTGAATTTATATTTTTCATCTAAACTTGCAAATGGTTATATTCACCATCAAGTTTACTTAATATTTTTGTGATGTTTGACTGTCCATGGGAAATGTATAGATTTGTTTATTAGCCTCCCTTGTTTTTGTCTAGATTAAGGTGATCTGTGGAATGGGAAACAA
>NW_020868296.1:373803-381303 GCF_003789085.1 Penaeus vannamei
TAAAAGTCATTTGCAACATAAAACGGGGATTTTACGTTATTGAACATGATGCTTGCTTGACCTAGCTAACACCCAGTTTCAGAGGAGTGTGTGTGTGAGGGGGGAGGACTATATGTATAACAAAGTGTCACTAATCTTCATTCGCGGCAGTTCATAAACTAAGAGGTATGGATGGAATACTAGCTTCCTTAGAGAGAATTTTGAGCATTTCAGAAACAGGCTTTCATGAGTTTAGTAAGGAGAAAACGTAGGCCTACACACGTGCATGTACATGGAAAAACACTGGGTACTATCTGCCCATAGAATTTCATTCGATATTTTCTTATAAAACTCAGCACCTCCGTACTCAAGCCGTTGCCTAAATTATCCACATACTTCTGTACATCATGTACTGCTCTGCTTTAGGGGCGCAACATGTGTCACAAAGGTAAGGAACTTTCCACTTCCATATCACTACGATTTTTTTTTTTAAGTAAATGAATGTGATAACAGGCCACTCCAAGTAAAGAAATATGATTGATTTCTCCCTGGTTTATTCAATCCGGTGTGATATAGGGAATGGTTGAACGAGACTCCTCCTTTCCCATTCAAAAACGTCTCTGGACATATTCTCCAAATTAACGAGATGGCTCTACGTTGCGTTTTACCAAATACACATACACAAGCATAACCCGTATATTTCCAAGATTATTATTGATTAACTATGATCATTATTATCATTTTACGAAACAAACGTTAATATGTAGTGTTCCTTTCGCCACTTCCATTGTATCCAAGTTAAACTTTCCATCACACCGGCAGTTTCATGTTTACATTGACCCTTATTTGTCTGTCCTATCCAACGTTGTTATCTTTAATTCTTCTTTCTTTTTAACGTGTGATCGATTTTTGACTATAAATTCAATGAGAACAAAATCAAAATCCGGGTGTCTTACTAATCAACTTGATTTTTTTTCTGTAGATAGGTTAGATTTCCCTTGCAGTGTAGGGTTAATTGGGTTAATTCCGTAACATTGTACTTTTTATTACAAAATCGTATATATATTATATATATATATATATATATATATATATATATATATATATATATATATATATATACATACTGGCTATTCATATTGTGTACATGATAAACTATGAAGACTTTTTTATAGTTTATCACTTGAGCTTAACTTCCAAGTGACACCATCTTCATTTTAACACAGTTACTATAAATACTGATCAGTGTTAATAAGTCAATAGGGAGTCAGATTTACATTTTGATAGATGTGGCGAATTTAACCTTTTTGACTACTGGCATTGTAGCGTACTATACACGTAACTTGGATTGAAAAACAATGCAAATCAATCTTGGTGGTCCTTCTAACAGCAAAATCATTGTTAAAGTTTTTGTTTCTTCTCTTCATGATATATATATATATATATATATATATATATATATATATATATATATATATATATATATATATACTTTGAACGAAAGCTTCAACAAGCTAAGTTTCACCACTTTTCAGCATATATGCAACATTCTGTTACAACTAGAGTAATCCAAATTAATCTCTTCCGCAGATCTGATATCCGAAAATACCTTCTAAACATCACAATAAAAATATATATATTTCCTAACAATAAGTTTACTTTTGATTCTCAAAGGTTGTCGTAGGGGAAACGCAGATTTCCGTGTAATGATACGCTGCTGGGGCTCGTATATTTTTAAGAAAATTATTGAAAAGGTTACTGATGTGGTTTCAATGTTCTTGGATGCAGGATTTCTTTTAAGCATGGAGATGTGAAAGCACCACCACGGTCTTCAATACGATTTTCTGATACATTATTTAAATCATAATTTCCTCCAAACTTTTAGTTCGATCGACTGTGTCTCATACTTCTCCTAAATCAAAATTACATTAACATACATATTTACAATTGACTACGAGTACGGCAGAAAAGCAATCAATTGGTGTTCTGCGCATGCGTGATGAAACAGACAAGATGGCGGCGTTCGACACGAGGTGAACCCCTCTCAATTTGGTTAGATTCATACTTATTACTTGGAAATAACGTTCAAATGCGCATATGTATGTTTGCTCTACGCCTAACCACGAAAAATCGAATACGGCTACCGTACGCCTAACACCGGACAACTTACAATCTGTTGGGATTACCTAACGAAGTCAGTAATTGAATGGAAAAATATCATTCATAAGGGCGATTTCTAATAAACACTATACCAATAAACTAACATAGGTCAACAGAATACAGTTCCATAATATGCTATTTTTAAGCTTGTTTTAACCCCACCCCCTACCCCCGCGAACCCCCTACTGTCTTCCTCACCCCCTACCATAGTGAAGTAAGTAGTATGGTGTGTCACATGCAGCTTCTCTTGTTGCATCACCGCGCTTCCTCCTTGTGAAGCATGTCCGCAAGGCCTGTCTCGTCGTCGTGTGTTCTCTTATTCATGAACAATATGCATTCAGATTCTGCTGCAGTGCTTCAAGTTCCTCTCAGATCCTGGTTCGTGTAATAAGTGTTTAAAATCATGTTTTACATAACGCATTTTAATTATCATTTTTATGCACATACATGCACCGCACATCCATCACACACAGACACAGACACAGACACAGACACAGCACACGCACACATATATGTGTATAATCTCTCATCTCTCTCTCTCTCTGTATATATATATATATATATTATATATATATATATATATATATATATATATATATATAACTAGGTACACGGTGTGTATATATATGTACATAATATATACATGTATATATATATATATATATTATATATATATATATATATATATATATATATATATATATATATATATATATATATATATATATATATATATATATATATATATATATATATATATATATATGTATATATATAGACACAGACACAGACAGACACACAGACACACAGACACACACACACACACACAGACACACACATGCATATGCATTCATACAAATCACTATCAATATTACTACACACACACACACACATCCCTCCCTCTCCCTCATTACTGATATACACATTTTTCTCTGTCAGTATTTTGTTATTACTTCCCAAAAGGGTTCTTTCACTTATTTTAATTCTTTGTGGTCAGAGAGAGATGGTAGAGAAGAGAAAGAGTAGAGAAGTGAAGTGGTGGAGAAAAGAGGAGGGAAGAGGAGAAACAGAAATAAAAATTAGAGAAAGAAAATTAGAGTATATTATTGTGCCCATCAGAAATGATTTGGAAAGAGGGGACTTGTGCATCTTGCAAGATGTGAATAAAGGTTTGAGAACCCCTTGTCTAGAAAACAAAAGTTCATGCTTATTCCAAAATAGCATCAATGGGACTTTCTTACAAGTTTTGTATGTGGTTTAGGTATGGCATGATGAATTTGATATTTAGTCTTATTCATAACATTTATTTACTTTTCATTTACTTGCATATATGCAAATTAGATTTAAACTCCTCAGTACCCTTTTATATGAGTATAGAAAGATCTCTTTAAATTTTTAGTTATTATGTATGTTAAAAACATGCAGTATTTCAATAAGAAATAAAACAAGCCATTGTCTGATCTGATCTTTATTTTTGAGTATTTCAAACTACATGTTGCATATATATCAGCTCAGCACTGACTATACTGTCTAGTCCCTACCATCTTCCTCCTACTCTAAATATAATCACGACACTTTGAAGTTACTCCCTACCACTTCATATATCTCGTACAAGACTACATCATCCAGATATATAACAAAGTACACAAACTAGAGACTCTCTAAAAATAGCACAGAATTTCCTAGTGAATAATTTCAGCTTCTAGATTTTCATCTCTTACCATGTACAAAATGATTACTATTCTTTTTTTGTTCAAAATTCACAAGATAACCATTTTCTCCAATAACAGCAATAGACAAAACATAATATTGCTTCACTTAATTCAAAATATGTTTGCATAATGGGCGGGCCCTCAGGCACACATGCTGGGCCCTACTGGTGCGTGCAGCTAGAGTGCCAGGTGCCTGTACTATTAGGTTGGGGCGAGATATCCATCCTTATTTAACTGGTGAAACAATTTTCCCATTTGCTGAAGCAAAAAATGTATAATCTTGCCCTGACCAATCATATCTACAATGCACCTATATGGTCATCATCCAGCCACCCACATCTTCAGCCAAGGCTCTACCTCACCAGGTGGGTGATTCCGTGGCACGCACATGCGAGTACATTAGTTGTAAAAACAAATGCCTATCACAGGAGGCAACTCTCCAACCTCGACAGTTTGTGCCAAATGCTCCAATGTGCAATGTTAACTTGTGCATAGCAGTGGGAGTTATTTCTCCCTATTGTTTCATGGTTAGCATAAACTTTTTTGCACTTCACCTGTTTCCTGTAAGCAAAGGAATGTTAAATACCTGGTTATGTAATACCTTCAGGGTACTGTGTCAAAACCATTATGAAAATAATATCCCTCTCATGCATTCTTACTGGCATTATCTAACTTCCTTTAAACAATTCAGACTGAGAATACTAATGTAACTACTGCTATAAAATAATTCTGTGATTTAATTATCTTTTGCAAATAAATGTTATAAAATCAAGAACTAGCAGTAATTGCATAAAATCATCAGTCTGCGACTGGAATCTGGCATTTACTAATCATACAAGAGTCTGGGACAGGATTGGCAAAATAAAATACAGTTGGAGCTAAAGGGGCAGGATTTGCTAAAGGGGAGAGGAACCTGTTTAGGCGAGGAACTTGGGTTGCGACATGGCTGCTCCAGTCCATCTTTGAACTGGGCTCTGGTAGGAATGGTTTGGATTCTGCTTCCATGTGTAGAACATAGGAACTAATCTCACACACAGAATCAGATAGCCCAATGCCACACCACTTACACCTGCTAACATCACAAAACTTATTTTAAAATCAGTAGTGTTTAAAACTTCTGCAGAATGCTCATGGTAGGCAAGGGTGACTGATGGGATAAAATATGGGTCAGGAGGTAGAAGGGTGGGTTTGGGACGGAGGCTTTGCTCCCCACCGTCAGACTAGCATTTGACACTATCACGACTTCACAGCAGCAACTTGCTGCTTGGACCTCCCTAGAACTCCTCGCACATCAACTAGAAATTGGAACACACAAGATTTCCCTATAACTTATTTAAAACTAAAACCTTTATTGATTGAAATATAACACAGAAATAATTGATAAAAAAGAAATGATTGTCTTGAAAAATGTCACAACCTCTACTACATCCTTTTGATGTAGATGGGTGTGGCCACTTTGAGAACAAAGTACAGTACTTTGGGTGACTATCTATCCTCTCTGTAATTAAATTAATATGAATTGCTCAGTGTGAGGTTAAACTAAACTAATTATTCTATCACTTGTGCGAGGGCCAAAGGAGGCCTCAACATAGGACCCACATTACCGGGGAGCGAACCCTCTACCCTGAGGCTTCATCAGGACTACATCATTAAGCATGGAAGTGTGTCTTGGGTGTATGTAAAAGTACTCAAAGAACAAAAGTTGAGTTAAAGTCTGAACATATAAATGAAAGTAAATGAGATTGGAAACTAAAAGCTGGAGCAAAAGTTGAATTGAAAAACCACAACACACACCAAGACATCACCAAGTGACAGCCAGTGCTGGGGGAGGAGACCAACCATAGCATGATCATATGAGATTCCTCAAAGGGGAGTACTCGATATCACGAATTATGATAATACTGATCATGTCAATAAACAATATGTTCAATGCTATGACTGGTTTCCAGGCACATCAACATTCAGTTATCACACTTCAAGGTCCCAAAAAAGACCTAATCATGGCACAGATATTGATCACAACAAAAGTTCAAGTCTGTTTTAAATTCAACTTTTGTATACATCAGTCATGTAACTGTGTATCCCAATAGGAAAATATATGCCAACAGCAAATAAAAATCAGAGGCAAATTAAGTGAAAAACACCGGAGATTTGCATTATGCATACCTGAACATCTATTGTGATCACCAATTCACAACCACACCAGCACTGTCCGTCAAAAGCTGCGAGGTGGCACAGGGGGTTCACATATGGCGGGGGATTTCTGATACTGTGGGAAATTAAGGATGGAGGAAGCTGCAGAGGAGGCACAAGCATATCTACAACAAAATCCCACTTTCATGGTTATTCTATGTTGCAAGAACTACTTCACTTGGTTCATTAAATCACAACAAAATGCATATCAAAGTGTGGTATCATTATACAGGTGTTTATCCTTAAATGCAGGGTTTGTAGTGCTTGGCCTCTCCAGCAGCTTCCCCTGTGTTTCCTGAGCTGCCTAACGAGTCACGGGCTACAGGGAATGTCTTTTCATTAATCTATCACCTGTGAGGTAGTAACTACAAATTGGGAAGCAAAAAGACTGCTAGTTATTACCACCTATTGCATAGGACAAATATACAGAAATTTATATTAAAAAAAAACTCTATAAAGGAGATTACAAAAAAGCTTCTGTAAAAATAAAGAGGAACTTAACATCTACCCTGATATAGTACATTAATATCATACCTTCAATTATCACTTGTATGCACCACTTAAATTTGTGGACTTAAATAGCTGTGCAATCACCAGTTTCTTCAGACAAGCAGAAGATCTTGGAAAGCTTTATGCAGTGAAGGCAATGCTGCAGAACTTTCTCACTGAAGAGAGAGCAGTCTTATCACATAATTACTGCTGAACAGAATATATAGTTGACATAATCAGGGGAGGCTAGCCAGTGCATACAAGGTCAATCCATTGGTAGTACAAGCAGCTTCTTAGCATTGGCTCAATATTTCTGTATTTATTTTTGCATAAATGACTGCATAAGCCTTCTGTTCTAAAGACCATTGTGTTTCCAACATTGATGTACCTTTTTTTCCTTAATTTTCAACATTGAACACAATATACTATTATCAAGCTTTGTGAGTATATAGGCCAAGACTCTACATCTTTTTTTATCTTCTAATTCTGGAAGACTAATAATAGGCTGGAAAAGGGGTACCCTATCTTCCCATTAAGGCAACATACTTGCTCAATGTGATTAAGTAGATTGTCCTTATCCTACAACATAAATATACTGCAACTGTAGTCAAAAGACAGAAAAAATATATAAGTACAATATTTACAAGTAAAATTATGTTCTTGTATTTAGATCAGACAGACATTTATTTATTACTTAATGCATAAGTGTAGTTGAATTAATAAAAAAGAAATTACAAAAATCAAACAACAAATATAAGGCCATATAATTATATGACATAAAAAAAATATATATATACTGAGAATTTGGGGGGTGGATGGGTGGGTTTGGGGATCTTTTGGGCAGTCAAACAGCGAAATAATTTCATGAGCCTTGGCCTTTATACGACACAGAGCTCCTCCAGCAGGCGCTGCTCCACATGAGGTATTAATTCGTCACTGGGCAGGTTGAGACTCAGTAGGATGTGCC
>NW_020868296.1:386303-418803 GCF_003789085.1 Penaeus vannamei
ATTAAACATTAATATTGTTTGAAAAAAGCAATCCAAATGACAATAAAATGGAATCAGAAAATATGGAATTATGAGAAATCCTGACCCATCCCCTAGAAACCCATCTTCTCCGATCTCTCTCATGCTGCTTTCTCAGTCACCCTTCCCCAACTTACACGCACATGTGCCTCTTCATAACACGTGTGCATACCTCCTCAAACTCTTCCAAAATCTATCTTTTTCACAGTATATAACCCTACAGTACTAATACCTCGTCTTAATCTCTCTATCTTACGTAGTAATGCCCATAAGGAGACATAACGAGTTTTCATATGTGCACGCTCCATATTCTTTATTATATCTTTCTAATGCTACTTCTCTATTCTACTTCCCTTTCGTGCCAGTAGAAGATAAAATGTGTCACAAAACAAACCGTGCAGGTATCTAATAATGTCTTATGTTATTTTTCTATAGCAGTGCTATTCCAAAACTTTTACTCTATCCTGTGTGTGCCGTCATAATTCTTTTTTAGCGTTAAAATAAAGCGAGAGGACGCCTGTAATTAGAGCGAACATGTCTCTATTACATGTAGTCACGAGTACTAGTGCCCTTGTTAGGATTATGGACTTATCGCCTAATTCTTGCGACCTTCGTGCTCATGCATAGTTGAAAATCTATTTTGTGTGCTCTCTGTCACTTCTCCCTTATACCCTCTCTAAATTGCTGTCTCCCAGTCAACATACATGTGATAGAACCCTCTCACAACATTCCCCTTCCACTTCGGTTGCCTCTCTCATCACAAATCCTCCTCTCTCTCGTCTTCCTACTCAGTTCCTACCTTCACTCGTACAATCTGCACTCTCATACTCACGGTCTTCTCTTTCTCACTACCTGCCATACATTACTCTCCTCTCTTACCATCTCGCTCTCCTATTCCTCTGCACCCTTGCTTCCTTTCTTGCACATCGTCAATGCCCTAACTAGTTCTACTCTCTCCCTAACTAATCAGTATCTCGCATCTCCAATCTCGTCCCAGTGGTATATAATAGTACACTTATTCCTGCTTCTGCTTTAACCGAACTTCACTAATACAGAAATAGAGTGCTCTCTAATATACTCATCCGTGTTGATAGATCTCAGCCCTTACCTCTCACCACTGCGCTCAGGAATAAAAAACCTCTGTGAACTTGTAGCAATTCTTCGTATGGAACTTCATGACATTCAACTTCATACCCGCCTCCAATCTGTCCCATTTAATTAATGTTGTGTGGAAAAATACTCTTAAAGAACTGTGTGAGTGATAGCTTCCGCTTTTGTATGCGTATCTTTCTTATTAGGGAGCTACTTAACCTTTGTGATGGTATAAATAATAAATAACTTGCATACTTTTGTCTGGTTACTACAATTTATGAATAGATGATCCAGAGGGCAGTTAGGGACTGCTGATATAATGATGTAATTTTACACATCTTTGCAAGTGATGTGGTTGTAACAATAGTGGTAGAAACTTTGTGGTAAAGATGATTTTATGAGACATGTGCTGTTCTATGTTCGTCTTTGATTGTCTCAAGTTAAGAGAGTGATGTATGATCCATAATGTTTTTTGTGCATATCATGTATCAGAGTGATGATAGTGAGTGATAGAGGACCACTTATAACCGCACCATATGAACTGACCAATTTGCTCCATGCTTCTCATAACAATCCAGAGTCATCCATGTAATGTATATATTCATATTAATAAATGTAACAAGTCACATAAGCCTCTCTTTATAAATGCATAATACACTGTCAAAGATATTTAACTCAAAAATTAAATAAATACTTATACAAAGTTAATGCTGTGTTGACGAACATTTGTGTATGTATCTAGATAATATAATTTATATTAAAACTCTCATAAAACATTAAAAACAAAAACTAATAATCCTAATCATACTCAAATAATGTACTATCAATTAAAATAAGATATCTTACAAAAAAATATGTACGTCATAAAACATTTGCTATAAACCACAAAGAGGTTAATACCATACATAATATAGAACAATTATTCTGCATAAAAGATAGCAGTATTCAAATTTCTATAGATAATGACATAAATATCAATATCTCTTGATTTTCTGAACTTCTGTGAGTATGTATTAATCTCATCAATATACTATCTCTATCCTGGAACTCCATGAGCTTAAATTGTCACATAACCAACCCATTTGCAACCCAACTCCCTCCAGTACACTCACATATGCATAGTGAGTGAAAGACTTAATAATGTTCTCCTCAACACAGACAACAACCAATCCCGAATAATTAATGACCCTTACGTCTTTTTTCATCAACACATGAACCTACTTCCTTACTCGTAATCTATTATCAGAGCTCGATGTGATATATATGTCTCTTGAGAATAACTTATATTGCGTTCATATATTATATCTTCAAGGTTTATATTTTTTTGTATTGGGCTCGGGCGATGCCTATGTCATCAGCTCGCTCCCGCGCTATCTATGGGTCTCTTCACTCTGGTATAACTTCTGTTAGTGGTTTGCGCAGTACAATATGTATGTTATGTACATGGTAGTGTGTATGTGTGTGTGAAGTTTGAGTGTGAGTGTGTGTAATAATAATGTAATATCTTAGTAGTATATGGTTTCGTAGTTGTACTTAATGTTTGTGTATGGCTTTCTGATGTATGTATGTCGTGTTAGTGTGATGTATTGTGTTAGTGATATATATATATGTTTGCTGTGTGTTAGTTGTGTGAGTGTGATGTAGTGTAGTGTGTTGTAATATATATAATATTATGTATAGCTATATTATATTATTATAATATATTTATATATATATATTATATATATATTGTGGTGTGTGTGTTATATGGGGGGGTAGTGTGTGCGTGTGTGTGTGCGCGTGTGTCAATGTGCTGTGGTGGTGTGTGTGTGTGTGGTGTGTGTGTGGTGTGTGTGTGTATGTGTGTGTAACAAGTTGTGTGTGGGCTGGTGTGGTGTGGAGTGGTGTGTGTGTGGATGTGTTTTAGTGTGTAGTGTGTGTGTGGTGTTGTGTGTGGCAACTTGAGGATAGTCTGACGAAGGCGAAGGAGCAAGTAAAAACACACGAAATATGCCGCAGGCCTTTTCACTATTGCTTCATTTCAGCGGCATATTAGTGGAAAAAGGCCTTCGGCATATTCGTGCTGGTTTCTTTGCCTCCCTTCCGTCTGTGTATATACTTTATTACCTAGCATCCAAATATCTGTATTATTCTATATAATCTATAATGATAATCCCATCCACTGATGTGTGGTAGTGTGTGTGTAGAGTATATGTATATATTAATATTTTATATATAATAATTATATAAATAATGTGTGTGTGTGTGTAGTGTGTTGTAGTGTGTGATGATGTGTGTGTAGTGTTGTGTGTGTGTGTTGTTAGTATGCACTAATGTAACAATCTAAACATAAATTAATACATATTATATATAGATAATTAGATAGATATAGAGAGAATGTGTGTGTTAGTGTGTGTGTGTGTTGTGTGTTGATGTGTATTGTGATGTGTGTGTGTTGTATAACATATTATACATATGATATGTGTGTTTAGTGTGTATTGTGTTGGTTGTTAGTGTTTTATACACACTACACACACACACACATATATATATAATATATATATATATATATATATATTAAATATATATATTATATATATATTATATATATTAATATAATATATATATTAATATAATATTAATTATTTTTGTGTGTTAGTTTAGTGTGTGTGTATTTTTGAGTTGGTGTGGCTAGCCTGACACACAACACATTGGCGGTAGTATGGTGTATTTGTCCGTGTGCTCGATTGATAGTATGTTTGTGCTAAGTGTGAGAATGCAACCAAACGTCCCTTGGCATTATTTCTCGTCCATTTTTGGAAAATTGATTTCCTAAGTCCATGAGTTGTTTTGGCAGTTTTGTTATATTTTCCGACTGTACACCCAGTATTTTTAGAATGTATTATATCTGTTGGCCCCTTTCTTTATTAAACAAGTAAATTAATAACCAGGAGACATTATTCAAAATGATATAAATCTTGGCAATAAATATTATAAGGAAAATGAGGGAATAATTTTGTTGCCTGTTATCGTGTTTTGTTTGTGTGTGTGTGAGTATTAGTTATATTTTCGACTTGTGGTGTGTGTGTAAGCTCGCCTGTGTGTGTGTCTGCGTGCTCTCATACATTTCTTGCGTCAATACTTATTTACTCATCCTCGTCCTGCTCCTTTCTTCTCTCATACTATCTCGTTATCTACGTCATTACTAACGGTTGCGTCCATCTCTATCGTACTCTTCATCATACTCATTCTCTCTTCTCTACACACATACACATACGAGCGACCACACAAATATCACACTACACATATCGGCACAATCTAACAAGGCGAACAACACCACACATCATCATCACATTTCCTATACCTACCCACTATCAAATATCACACAACAGTCTTTTTGAGTTATGCCTATTAATTTTAGACCCCTCCCTTGGTATACTATATACCTTACTGATAATATAAAATTAAGTGTGAATTAAAAAATATAAATAAACATTATAAATATGATATATAATAAACACTGAAGAGTAATTAATCTCACCTCAAATTCCCTGAGTTAACTTCTACCTTTTCACTATATGGATAAATAATATAGTAAATCATCCTTCCTCTTTACTTTTCTTAACTTTCCCTTTCTATACGTGATATATATTATTTGAATATATATTATAATTAGATTCCCCCAATCTAATATTGCCTATTTTGGATTAGTGTAAATTCTTCACAAAAGAGTTACTTCTAGTTTAATCACTTTCTCTTACTTATCCGTACTCAAATCAAAATACTTCCCCGATATATATCTCCCGCCGTCCTGATATTCTTCCTCCTTCTCCGCAGCCACCCCCTCCAACCGAGCGAACAATAGTTCAGTAATCTACCATGGCGTCCTTTCCGTCTTCTCTCTTCTTCTGTGTTCCTTCTTGGTCCCTCTATGTGAATGTCCCTTTCCTGGTCTTTTTCCTCTCTGACGTTCCTCTCGACTCCCATATTATCATAGCCTGAAATGACTATCCACTCAACACTAATTGGCTCGAGTGTTCAATTCTACCAAATCTCTGCTACACTATCCCACTAGTCGAGATATTTGTCCGTTCCAGAATTTGGCATGTGACATACAGATATCATAATTATTTCTGACCAAACTCTAAAAATTAAATTATATATAATATTATTAAATCATCACTGTAAACATATAATAATGTAGTATAAATTAATATATTAGCATAAAAGTTTTTTATCTATGTTAGGCTTCTAAATTAAAGTCCTCCTATAATAGCATGTCAAACATTATTTCCTTGAAAAGCATTTATAATTAAAACCAAAACCACCATCTTAAATAATCCCCAAATGAAAGAGAAAGTGTAATAATGTATAAAGAAATAACCAGTGATTACTCAAAGAATAATAAAGTGGAAGTGAGAGAGAAGAGAGATGAGAGAAAGAAAAGAAGAAGAGAAGAGAAAGAAAAGATGTACCCGAAATAAGAAGACAAGACGACGTACAAGAGCAATAAGCAAGAGAGAAGAAGGCATTATCTGTGATGTGTCATAAGAACTAGTGTTTGGCTGTGCATCCTACGCGCTCGTGTATACGTCACCACCGGTAGCCCAAATGAAAGACCCTACAAGTGGATGGTTGTGAGCTGATATTGTAGGAATGTAGATGTGTTGATGCATTCTAGTGTGTCTGTTCAATGTTCTTTGCTGTGTGTGCTGCTTAACACCCTCCCCCCCTTCTCTCGTTTCCTCCACGGCCCCAGGAACCCCCTTCCCCTTGTGTGCTTACCCCCTCCTTTTTAACTGTCCTCGCCTGATGCGCGATTCCTGCATGGCGTGCCTGCTGCTAGTCTGCCTCGGTATCTACTTTGGTGTGTGTTGTGTGGTTGTAGAGAAATCAAAGACAGCAAGCTCCGAGTGGAGTGCTTCCCCCTGCACTCTGGGCCTGCAATTTGATCACTCTTATGCTTAATCACACACTGGATGTGTGTGTTCCCCTTCCTCTGAGTTTCGGGCAAGAACAATGGGGACTGACAACCCAAATCACCCGAGCGATTATTGCCAATAGATCAACTACTGCATTAGACTAGCATTTAGAGTAATTACTTTAATTTGCACTAATTCACATGCTTGTCCAAAAGTAACCTCGCTCATGCAACGGATGGTCATAGTCCTCCTTCGTTCACTCCATGCCTATTCTTAAACATATTTGTGAATATATCAGATTTTTTCAATTTGCAACCATTTGTCTTGAATATGTCATTAATGCATAGCTAAATTGTACCTTACTTATCAAAACAACTGAATTTGCCTAAATCCGCGCTAATTATAATGAACGGTTATTACACCGCCGAGCGAGAATAGAAATAACCGATTAAGACGCTACTCGGAATACTGAGCCTTGTGTACAGGCGATCCAACATCTCTCTTCCGTGCTCTTTTGTAAACATAAACATCTTAGACCTTCTTTGTCGAAGATAATTTTGGAATCCCGAGTAATAATATCGCGAACCCTTCGATATATCTTCTAAAACTGTATCAATTATTATTATTATTTATTTATATCTTACTATTAATCATCATCAATTTTCCTCCTGTTCTTCTATCAATTATCGAGTCTTACTGCTATCAATGTGATGGTTCTATTGTATTATTATAACTCAATGTCTAATTACTCATGTGATTCGAGTCCATCATCAATGTGTCTATTTTCTCCACTTCTCAGTCCTGCCGTGCTTCATTTATAGTTTATCAACTTATAATCCTACCGAGTAAATATATCGATTTACTTAGTGTGACCAAATATTATTTCTTGATAGTTGCATTAATTCGTGTGTATTCTTTCCTTTCTTCTTATCCTTGCCTCATAGGTCTTTCCACATTATTCATAAATATTGTGTCGCTTGATAAACATGAAATTTAAATTACATTGCTGATCTAGTACTATGTGAAATTAGTGTGACATCTTAATTTCTCAATATATTAGATCAACGCCTTTGCATATTATCCTTGATTTCCTTTCCTGTGTGTTAATATCCCGAGTCCCCCTATTACTTAGTTTGTATGTATCACAAGATAATTTTGTTTCCATATACATCTCCTGATTATGTCAGACTACCATAGATACATATACTGAAATGATAAGATTGTCCCTCAGATGTTTCCAATACACAAATCTAGACAAGAGTTAGTATCGAAATAAATGACAAAAAAAAAATTACCATTATCATCTTCTTCTAATAAATCTCAATACATTGAATAATCAAGCACCCAGTAAATTTATCCACCCGTAAGAATGTAGGACAAACCATCTAAAGATAATTATGCAAATATACATTGAACCATAAAGACCCATGTTGCCGTTGGATCAAAATACTGTCAAGTAACAGATGATTGGTAAGACTAAGTGTGGAAGTTCGTTTGATTATGCATCGTAGTGCCTAACGTGTTTGTCTGGTTACGTGCCGCGAGTGTGTAGCATGTTGTTGCTGATTGTGCTATCACTGCTGGCAAATAACTTATGGTTGACTGATGCATTTGCGTCTTAACATTGTATTATTTTACAAAAATTGCTGGTAAAAAGGAAATTGCCTGAGTGGCATATCTAGCTTCAAACAAGCATTTAAAATAATCTACAATGTGTGTGTCTGATTGTGTATAAGTGATTCAGCAAAAATGTCAAGTAGGTGTGTCATTGTATCGATGTCCTGTCTGAGTTTGATCCCAGGTTGTGAGTACGAATTGAAGAAGAATGATACATGGATAGTGCATATTTGCGTTTTGCAAGAATGAGCTTCCTTGTGTGTCATAAGAGTGTTGATGGCATGATATCTTGTTGTGCGAGTCAGCGCCTGTGCAGTCGGTGCGCGCGGACGAGCAGCCTAAACACATACTGATGAGTAGAGTAGATATACTAGTGTGTATGTTCATTGAGTGGTTTGGAGTGCGTGTTATATATCGTTGAGTGTAATAATAGCCATACACATACTTGATAGAAGATAGGAGTATGGCTGATGAAATCTTCATATTAACAATTTTCGATAAATCGGCGGGTTGAAAGAAAATAATGTCTCATCGTGTACTGGTCCCCGGTACATGAGCTATTCAGAGGCTACTGAATAGATATTTCGCCTGCGCCTATTCTAAGAGCGATCGCGCATTGATCAGAGGTAGAAATATATGCTATGATAGCCAAATGCTCTATGTACAATAATGTGTGTATGAGAGCTAGTAGGTATTGAGGGAATGGGCCATATGTCTAGCCCGGTATAAGGCCGCTGCTCAATGCTACCAGATAGCTATCTCCGGCGCGTAAGAGCAAGTGATGTGGGAGTAGTGGGTCTGTTGCGTGTTGTTAGTGCGGTCATTATGCACCACAAAGCACCCACCCTTTTCCACACCTAAAGTGCCGCGTCGACTCCTGGTTGATCTGACGATAAGCAAATTGATCATAAAGACACCTCGGTGCGTCGAGTGACGTTGTTGCGATAAAATTTGGTTGGCCGGCGTCTGAGTCAACGCCATACTCGCACATGACTATTGTTGCAAGATGAATTCGACAGTGCGACCGTCAAGATAAATGTAATGTTACTTCTGTCTGTCATAGACGTGTCCAATTGGTGTGTCAACCTCCGAAAATGAGCATCACACATGAGCGCGAATCGTGCGACTATTGCAGATACATGAAGGTTTTCATGTTCTTACCATATTTCCTCTGACTATATATACAATTTTCTTTTTGTTCTGTGGCCATAAGACCAGATCTGGGTTGGTCTCGAAACAATCCTCTCCGTGTTCTTTGTACCGCTCAATGCCCAAATATTTCTTTGTCTTGATGTTCATTATTAAGTGGTGTTTTATTTAAGACATAGGAATAAGCAAGAGGAGCACACTAATACATAACATATCAAAAAATAAACCTGACCAACAATCAATAAATAAAACACCTGTATTAAATATAATAGACATAGTGTGCGAGTGTGTGTATAAAATATTGCATTTATGTCTACTCTTCCAGTTTATAGATTCCGTGTTCAGAATGTTTTATCAACTTTAAGTGTAAGTGATATCACTTAAGGATTACTGCATAATATGAAACATTAAATTTTAAAATAAAGGTTTTTCATAAAACCATGTGTATAGCATGTGTGCGTCGATCGTAATACATGCCGCGCTGTGGCTGTGCGTGTTTGCGTGTGTAGTATTGTGTGTATGTGATGTAAATATAGTGGCCAAGAGTTGCGCCCGTCGTATGATATAAAGTGTTAGCTAACTTCATTATTCCCGATTAAATGGGATGTTAGACGTGTGAATTGTTCGAGTATAGCTCCTGTGAGTGATTGTGTGGCTGTGCTAAACTCTGTTGTGTGAGGTAGCATTGCGTAATATTTGATCATAATATATAGATCATGAACTACCACTATGGTGATATAAAATAGTTAACCAATAATTATTAATCTTCTTATACTATTACTAATTAAACGATCAAATTGCAGGTACAAATTATAAATTATATGTTAAGATAAATAAAACAGACATTGACTGTTCGTTTAACAGTTACAAAACCTCGGCCATATAGTGATTAACTGCTCGACACTGCTTTATGGGACTGCTGCAGTTTCTCAGACGTTCTAACGGCCAGCCGCGTCCTTAATATTTAAGTAAAATTTAAGTAACAAATTCCGTCGGGACAGCCTCCTCCCTCATTAGTGACTCTCTGAATGTAGGAAAGACAAATGATAAAAATATAAATAAATGCGATAACAATATTGGTGAGTATTGACAAACAGACTCCATAATGTAAGGTTAATATGAAGCAATGAAATCTAGGGGTTAGAAATCATAATTATCTACCGAGCCATCTAGCACACATAGCAACTCATAAATTCACATAGAATTTGACGTCAATATTTAAATAATAGGGAGTCCAGGATGTTTACTCTAAGTATTCTGAAAAATAGTGATAATTGAACTGTTAATAAAACTAAATTGACGTTTAGAATTCAAGATTATAGCCGTACGGATCTTGCAGTTTATAATATAGTGTCTCATTCTGCTTGTCTGTGTGTGGTGGTGTAGTACGATAGAGTGTTATGTGTGTGTGATGATGAGAGTGCGATAGAGTGTTAGTGAATTTGTGCATAGTCGATTTCGAGTGTGTGTTGAGATTTTGGAGTAAGCTCGTGGCAGTTGGACTCGATACAAATGACCATGCTCGGACCTCACTTCCCCCTCTTTCTCAGTTATGGCCTGTTTTCTAGGTAGAGACAGTACCATAATTAATTGGTGATTACATGCATATTGCCGCGTCTCAGTTATGTATATATATATATATATATATATTAAATAATGCATCAATTCACTACTCAAACCTCATGCCCGAACTGACCCGCATACTAATTCGTGCCTGTTGATTAATAGCTGCCCTCTGGACTTTTAAATGGTTCTAAAGACCTGGTGAGAACAAATACTTATATCCACCACGTCACGGCGGCGACTACAAAGTAATAAAGGTCATCGCCATCAGAACTTTTTCCTCCGTCACTGCCTGTCACAGTAGTACTGACCATTGATTCAACCCGTCATGAAACAATTATATGCAAGAACAAACACTCTCTACTACCGCGCATTAACATAATCCTAACAATACCAACAAACAATATAAACATATTAATCGCATGAGGCAAGACTTTATTACCCAATGACATATCCTCAAAATTTCCGAATATTTATGGTGGTGGGGTGTAGGGTTGTAGTAAGTTTAGTGGGTGGGCTACTCAGTATCGATTGGCATACGAAGATAGCATTAGGAATCTCTGGAATGGTCGTCCAGAGGTGGCTTGTATCGGATATATTATACCATACCTGCGAACTGAACTGTGTGGTGTCTGCGGAGTGTATAGTTTTGTTTGCCTGACCACCAGGCCCTGTTCAGCCAAGCTGGGCCATGTGCCTGTCTAAACTTCCCAGCATTTAAACAAACGCTCTGTCACAGGCCTCGCTGTAGAAACTTCGTGTGGCGGTGATGTGCCCCGTAGTCTGAGTGTTACAGCTGCCCGCACTTTGTTCCGCGAGTAGAGTATATACAGAGCATTTGAGTCTCACATTTGAATTGTCCGCAGAAAACTCAAAAAATCGCACTCGGCCTGCAAAGTTGTTATCAAATTAAGTGAGCCTCTAGTTAGGAATGAATACGGCCAAGCTAGAGACGGTCGCCAAAGATGTTTAGCCCGAGTGAAAGAGACTCGAGAAGGGGAGAGAGGGTACGACCAGAGACATCGACAATAGCGCAAAGGATGATCTAACATAAACAATTGAGATATGAGATATATGCTTATATATACTTATACTCTCCATCGCTAAGCGACCAGCGCAATAGACCTACCTTGAAGCAGACATCGCTGATGGGGACAATAGTGAATGATGGCCTTCCATGCCAGCTTAGAATTCTTTCTCTCCCTCTCTTCCTTCCTCTATCGCTATATATCTTTGAGAATCTACTAACGCTATGCTGTTCTCTTCCCCCTCCCCTTCCCCTTGCCTCCCTTTAGTAATGTGAAATGCGTGCGCTCCCTTCACGCACCCTCATAGCCGCAGCGTCACCCTCCACCTCCCTCCCCTTCCTCCCCCCTCTTTCCCACTTCCCTCAGCCCTTCATGCTGCAGAATCCTCGCTTGGATCCCCCATACTGGAGGCCTTTGTTATGGCCGTGTCAGGCGCCTCTGGGTAAACACATCAGCTCCCTAGCACACCAGTCTTCTATTTCAACGTGTTATTGACTACCCCCCTCCCGCCACCCGGCTCACGGTGTCCTCACATATATGCGTGCTGCTCGAGAGGAAGGTTGGCGTGGCGTGTCTTTTGCACTACATTATATTTTATTGTTTGTGAGGCTTCTCCATCCCTCCTGAGAGAGACGGATTAGGGAAAAAATGCTAGATAGATACGCAGATAGATAGAAGGATCAAATAGAACGCAAATGATCAAATCCAAACGGAGAAGTTAGGTTAAAAAAAAAGGAATGATCTGCCACATACAACTTTTTCCTCGTTCATATTCAGAGGCATTGGGAACATATTGATGAAAAAAATACCATTTTACGAAATATATATATAATGAATGGACACGTGCCGCACGCGCTTTCTCGTTTATCCAGCCTATTTGTGCGAGTTGTGGTTATAAAGTATGTGTGTGCTGTGTGTGTACTGTGTCCGTCACATCACCTCTTCCTGCTCTGCGTCTTCATCTTTTGTCTCCTCGTGCGTGGTTTTCCTTCTTTACTTTTCGCTATATTTTCCACTCGTGCTACTGTGCGTCCTATCAGTTCTTTTCTGCCTCTCTCCGTGTCTGTTCCTTTCTCTCTATTTTTTTTGCGGCGTCGATCCCCCCTCACCTCACATACTTCGTGCATATTCAGATACTTCGTTACATTACTCATCATCTCCCTTTGCTTTGGTTGATGTTAAGTACGTGTCAGTGTGTGTGTGTATTTGTCGTGTAGCTCTTTGCCTGGTGATACACGTAAAAAATGTGGTGTGTATGTCGACTCTGTCGATGTAGCATAGTTGACTATAGTGCTCAGATGAGTAGAGATAATCGTGTGTTGTTGTGTTGTATTGATAATGTCAAAAATTGTCACGCTTGAATTTGTAGATAGTTACTGTGTTAGCTGCTGTGTCAATAATTATAGCACAACAGAAACGGGTTGCCTAAAAAGCCAATTCACTAACCGTCTCTTATAACGATAAATATTGGTCATAGGCCGTATCCTCTCGTATCATTTGATAAAGGCGGAATTTCATGTATTGAAGTCTGCGCGTCAAGCCTACATTATAAATTTTTGGATTTTTTTTTTTTCGATCAATGCAAGATTGAAGGTACGTGAGATCCCCTCTATCCTCATTAAATCAGAACTACGATCTCAATATGGATAGGTCCTCGAGAGGGGTTCACATTGCTTCATATTAGATAACCATAAATAATACAGGTCATCGAACCACAAACCGAACAGAGCACACACAACTCACATGCGAACACACACTATCTCATCCACCAATAAGAGATTGTTTTAATAAGTGGTTATATTGAGATAAGATTTCTATCCTGAATGTGAATCTCCTCCCGCTTAGTAGTGTAAGTGGATGTCCAATAACAAATAAATTACTTACTCATGGAGTA
This sequence comes from Penaeus vannamei, assembly GCF_003789085.1. NCBI lineage: Eukaryota > Metazoa > Arthropoda > Malacostraca > Decapoda > Penaeidae > Penaeus > Penaeus vannamei. Next base: position 399,566 of record NW_020868296.1, read on the forward strand.
GCTCCATTCTTAAATGTATATTTCTCCACATACTAACAATTTCATGCCCACCACAACGAACACGCACTATCATCCATTTCACGAGCGCACGACACACAATGCACCCGAAGCTACTACAGCGACACACACACACACTCACATAACCCGTACAAATAGTGATCCAAAGAAGTAATTATATAGTCCGTTATATAGAATTTAGAGGATAAGCCGTAAATTAAAATGAATTAGTTATTATATACTCCAAGTATGACAATGTAAGTTAAATCAAGTTCCCGTCAATATCCCTGAGAGAATGTTTATAATAGGTAATATTGATATCAAGTAAGGAATATATTAATATTACATGTATATATCACTATCGACACGCATAATATATAAATTATATTAATATATATATAATAATATATATTAATATATAATATATATATATATATATATATATATATATATATATAATTAATATATATAAATTTATTAATATAATATTACATTATATTATGCTACTACACATCTACACTCACCATATTACTAACATAACACAGCAACACACTAACATATATTATATAATAATAATAATATATATTTATATATATATATATTATAATAATTATATATATTATTGTTATATATAAATGTATATATATATATATTAATGTTAATATATATTATATTTATATTTATATATATAAGTATACATAATTTATATATATATATATATATACATATAGTATATATATTACATATACATAAATATATCATATAAATAAATATAATACCTATAATACAAACACACACTACACACATTATAAACATATATACATTAACAATTTGCATACAAAGCATATAACATACGGTATACACATTAACAATATAACACTCACGCATCCCATAATTCACATCACTCATTCACTCACACACATTTGTATTAAAGTTTACATATAATAAACAGATGTGTGTTATATAATATAATATTATATATATATATGTTGTATTTAATGTTTATTAATGTATTATAGATGTTTATGTTAGTTTTATAATTATATATATACAATAATACTATATATATTATATATATTATATATATTATAATATTATATATTAATATAATATATATATATATTTATATATTAATATATAATATTATATTCATTAGTGTGTTGTGTGTACTGTGTTTGTTTGTTGTTATGTGTGTTGTGATAGTATTGCCTGTATGTTTTGTTGATTAAATAACATATACATACCCATATCAACATTTGATGTGTGATGGTTGTTGTGTATTAGTATGTTGTGTGTGTGTTGTGATGTATACGATATGTGTGGTTAGTGTGTTGATATATTTAGTGTGTGTATATATAATAACCATATATATATAATCTAATATATATAATACTATATATATATAGTCATTATATATATAATATATATTGTATGTGTGTGTATTAGTAGCGTGTAGACTGTGCGTCATAGCGTGTACTAGAAATAAGCCGTAACTCTAGTGCACCATAGTCCGCGTTATACATACAATACATACATAACATATTGTGTATGTGCTGTTATAAGTTTAGTTATATGTAATTTAGTGCTTTATTGTAAGTATAATATAATATAATAATTTTAAATATATTATATTTATAAATTTATAAATATATATAATATTATATATATATATATTATATATATATTAATATATAATTAATAATATATATTAATATATATATCAATACTGAATTAATTTTAAATAATGCCCATATAATCACTGTAACTTAAAATTGTATAACGGACAAGTATGTGTTATTTATATCTTCATAATACACCATTAATACATTCCTCATCCACTACACTCCCTATATAAATATAGTGTGTGTACAGTATGTGACATGTGCTATAATCAAATGACTTGATTACAGTATATGCATTGGACAGTGACCGTTCGAAAGTATATAATATAATATGAATACAAGATAATACAGGAAAGTCTAATAGAACGTAATATTTTCGCAGTATCCCAATTTTAGTAGAATAAGCATAAGTATCGTATATATTATAGGGTGACGTGGTGATAAATGTCGCGGGTGATAAACGGTTAGGTGTACATTCTGAGTAGATGGCAGGCGGTACTAGGTCAGGCGGTACGGTACGGACTGTGACAGTATAGGATACGACGAGATATATATATATGTATATAATATATATTATATAGTATATTATATTATATATGTATATATATATATATGTTATATATATTAATATATATAATATATATATATATATATAACATATATATTGTTAATATATATATATTATATATTATATATATATAATACTATATTATATATACTATATATATATAAGTACATATCTATATATTACAGTGCGTGCTAGACACTATCAATCAAAATGCATACATATAAGTGACATAACTATAGTTCAAGTCTAGAGTATATATATACAGTACCAGACGGGTAATGATTAATCGATAGCATATAGTAGTATATATATGTATTATTGTGGTGTGCGCTATATTATAGATAAGCTATATGGTACTATATATATATATTATATTATGCATATCCTATAATACATATACATACATACATACATACCATATTTATGTGATATGATATATATATATCATAGTTAGGCATAGTATAATAGTATATATTATACAGTATATATATATATATAATATATAATTACTATATTATATTATAGCTGGAGTATATACGTATTATATAGTTTATATAGTATAAACCTATTATCTAGCGATACCATACAGCGATATACATACATGCAGGCATAAGAACGGTAGCGTATATATAATATGACTAGTATAAGGCTATAGTGAAGCAATTCGATATTATACTATACATATATATATATATAATAGTATATATATATATATATGGTATGTATAATTGAGTATATATATATAGTGTACATTGTGTATTATACATAACAGTTGTATACGATGGCGCGATAGCAGTATAAGTATTAATATATTATATATATATCAGGTGATGTATATAATTATAATATATATATATATATAGTATACTAGTGTACGTGATATGCTACTCATACTGTATCAATAGTAGTGACTATTACGTAGCTACGTATATATAGATACTATAAGCGACTAACGTCTCCACTTATACGCTCCGTGTATCTACTATATATGTATATAGGTATAGTGATACTGATGCGTCTTTATATATGTGATAGTTCTAATAGGCTAATAGTATACATTATATATATATATCTATCACGAGTGCGATGCATAAATAATAGAGTTAGACTAGATAGATAGTGTAGATAGATAGATTGTGTAGATAAAGTATTTGTTAGCACTCAGATTAGACTAAGATAAAATATCAAAATAATTATGTATAATATATTAATATATAATGGGTACCCCTATATCAAATAGCTAAATTCATATATAATTATATAATAGTAAGTCTGAGTGTGTGCTGTGTGTGTGTGTGTGTGTCTGTGTGTTGTAGGTCTTATGGGTGTGCGAGTGTAGTTGTGATCTCGGGCGTGGTGTGATGTGTGTGTGGTGTTGCTGCTGTTGCTCGTGTTGCTCGTGAGGCGTGTGCGTGTGCGTGTGTTTGTGTAATGTGTGTTGTGTGCTGTGTGTGCCTGTTGTGTCGTGTGTGTGTGTGTGCCTCCTCCTCCTCTTTATTACGGTCCTCCTGCGTCCAACCGCCACAACACTACCCCTCTCCCTCTCTCTTTACTCACGCCTCTTGCCGTTTTTCACCTTCTTCCACGCCCAGTACACATTCCTTGTTCGCCCAAAGTCGCTTGTGGTGTTGATAAATCCGTGTGTGTGTGTGTGTGATGTGTGTGTCTGTGCGGCTCTGCCCGTTGCTCTCGTGCTCACACTACCTTCGCCCCGTGTGTGTTATGTATATGTGTGTGTGTTGTGTGATGGCTAGTGTGTGCGGTGTGTGTGTGAGTTGTCGTTTGTTCTTGTTGTTTGTGTGCTGTGTGCCGTTGAATGTTACGATCTGTCTGTGTTGTGTAGTACGTAATCTGTGTGTGTGTGAGTGGTCATCGTGTTTGGCGCGTTTGCTGTCTGGTGGTGTGTGTGTATGTTGTGTGATGTCTAGTGTTGGTGTGTGTGTGTTGGGATGTGATTATCGTGCTGTGTAGTGCCAGGGGGTTAGGTAGTAGTGTGTGTGTGTGGTGCGTTATTGTTGTGTTGCTGTATGCTGGGGGGTGTGTGTATGTAGGGTGTGGATGGTGTGCTGGCGTATGAGTGGTGTGCGTGTGGATGTGTGTGTGTGTGTTTGTGTAATTGTGTGTGTGTGTGTGTGTGTGGGGTAAAGTCAAGGTTTTGGAGGGATGGTGGTTGTGTGATGTGTGTGTGTTGTGTGTGTTGTGTGGTGTGTGTGTGTGTGTGTTGTGTGTGTGTGATGTGCTGTGAGCAAGCGCTGTGGTACTGTGTGTGTGTCTGTTCTGTGTAAGGTGTGTGTGTGTGGTGCTGTGGCGTGACAGGGCGTAAATAGATCGTTGCGTGTGGTTGTGTGTGTTTGTGTAATGGTGTGTGTGATGAGGGTATGAAATGAAATGTGTGTGTGTTTGTGGTATGTGTAAAGGGGGATATCGGATTGTGTGTGTGTGTGTGAGTGTGTGTGTAATGTGTTGTGTGTGTAGCTGTGTGTGTGCGTGTAGTGTGTGTGTTGTGTGTGTGTGTTGTGTGTGGCGTGTGTGTGTGTGTGTGTTGTTGTATGTGCTGTGTGTGTGTGTGTTGTGTGTGTGTGTAGTGGTGTGTGTTGTGATGTTGTGTGTTGAGTGGCGTGCCTGTGTGTTGTGTGTGTGTGTGTCGTGTGTGAGTCATATGTGTGTGGTGAAGTGTGTGTGTGTGTGTGTGGCGTTGTGTCGTAACACATCATTATATAGATGCTGAAATATAGATATGCGACTATCGCATTGATATCAAGAATATATAAACTCTCCGACTTGGGATTCGAACCCCCACACGCCGTTTGCATGGAAGCTTGCAAGACCGGTCACTCTTAGTTAAAACTGATACACGACCCACTGGAAAGGGAGTGTGCAACTAGGACTGCCTGGCTTCCTTAGACATTACCTATCTACTCATACGTTGCAAATACCTCCCTAACTAATCTTATACTTCTTCGTGTACATTAGAGAAATGTATTGTATGTACATATATATGTATATGTAAATGAATAAATAAACAATAAATATTTACATATGTATACAATATATACATACATACATATATATACATATATATTATATATAATATATATATATATATATATTTATACTAATTAATATACATTATATATTATATATTATATATATATATATATATATATATACGTAATATTATATTATACATTACATATATATATAAATAATACTATAATATATTATATTATAGTGTCTATACTCTATTATTATATACGTAGTATAATGAATACTGCGAGGGATATATATATATATAAATATATTATATATAGATGTATATAGATATATATAAATGAGTAGAGATGATCTATTACCAGTATATTTAGTGATATGTAGTATGTATATATATGTATATATTTATGTTTGGTGTTATTTATTTTCATTTATTATAGACCAAGTGAGTATAAAGTAAGCACTGGGCCCTAGTTAGACGAATATGCTCTGAGTTACACGAAGAAAGTAAGGCGGGCTTATATAAGATTAGTTTTAGGACTGAAGGGAGGTATTTACTACGGAATATTTGCCGGTTGAACAATGTTGGTTATTTCTATATTTGCTTTCTGATTCTTGCTTTTAATCCAGTTTTCGTATTTGGAATTAATGCAAAATGGTATACTCAATGAATGCGGAATATTTGTTCTCTCGTGTAAATTTATTAGTTGTTTAATCTCGACGAACGTTTCTAAACTGTTATACAGGGTAATCACCTTTTAGGTAATAAGTATAGCTGTATTCTCATAATCTCTTCAATGCACCCTTCCATAGATAATGAAGAAAAAAAAACGATGAATAGATTAAAATAAAAGGAGATAAAATTCGAAACAAGGTGATTTTAATGCCATTAATAAGTTATCGCTCAATTGACCTTCATAAAAAAAAAAAACATGAATAGATAAAATAAAAGTAGATAGATCGAAACAGGATAAAAATGCCATAAATTATCGCGCTCTTTATGGTCGATTGTATTTTGGTTCGTGCCTCCTTCCGAAAATATCCTCATGTGAATATTATTTCTGCGGTGTCATCAAGTCTTGCTCAGCTTCTGCGAAGGGAGCAGTAGTATTCTGTACGGATCGTTGACCCCGGTGAAAGCAAAACGCGTGAAGATATTGGGTGAATTGTTTTTGTTTGTTTTGTGTATGTTGTTGTTTGTCGACATATACTCATGTTGAATATCCGGGGTTTAGGTTGGGTGGTAGTGAAAGTGTGATATCCAAAATCTCTAGTAGAAAGGGTTTTTTTATTTGTGTTTCGGTATTCATGTATGACCGCAGAGAGGAAGAGCATCCTTTTTATATTCACTCTCAACGTCGTATTCGCGCCGCCGTATTACTTATATTTTCTCCTTATTTTTGCGGGGATGAATTTTAGTTTTGAGTTTTCTTTTTTTTTTTTGTCCGAGCGCTTTGGCATTACGTATCTAAACCATCGATATTTGGAACTTCCCTGGAGTGCTTTCTAGAATCTTTCTCCTGTTATGTTCTCCTGTCGCAGATGAGTTACATGGAACACTTGGGCTAATGTAAACATATAATGTATGGTAAAAGTGTCAACATTCACTTCTTTGCGGCAGGGTTCACCTATGTGGCAACCATGTTGGCGCTTTCCCTCTTCATCTCAAGCCTAAACAAAAAACACGTAGCCCGACATTCCGTCTATTCACATCAACGAGCTAACACCACACGATTGGTTTCTCGTTGAACTTATATTTATGCAAACAGACAACTCCTTTCATTAAGGAAGACAAAAGGAATCTATATTTGTCTATACATTGCATTTGGTACGTGTACACATATACTTATCTACTCATAGACAAAAACACTGACACAATGTGTGTGTGTGTGCGAATGTGAGAAAGAGAAAGAGATAGATAGACATATAGATAGATAGGTAGATAGATTGAGAGAGAGAGAGAGAGAGAGAGAGAGAGAGAGAGAGAGAGAGAGAGAGAGAGAGAGAGAGAGAGAGAGAGAGAGAGAGAGAGAGAGAGAGAGAGGAGAGTGTGGAGAAAGAGAGAAAACCTGGTGTTCATCAGTTTACACACACAAGTGTACCAACCAACTGGTCTTTAGGTCGTCTGGGTCATCCTTCTGTCCCATCCTTGCCTTCATCACTCAGACGCTGATCCCTCCCTCCCTCCCTTCTTCCCCCTCCTCCTTCCTCGCCCTGTCCGTCCCTAGCCCATCTCACCCTCCAGCACCTCGAACCTTCACCCTCCATTATTCCGAAATCTCACTCCATATTCAAGGAAGAAAGAACGAAGGGAAGAAAAAGTAAGGATAATACAGACCTTACTACTTTCTTCTCCCTTCGCTCTCCTCCTCCTCCCCCTCTTTCCTCCCCCAAGTCGTCCTTCCTTTCAAAACCGAGGACACAGATCCTCTATGTCTACTTCGCTTAAAGGAAGAGAAGGAGAGGGGAAGATGTGCCAAGCGTGTGGTCCCTTCCCTCCCCCCCCTCCTCCTCCTTCTTCCCTTCTTCCCCTCTTCCCTCTACGACTCTGTACAAGTACTTGAGATCTCGAGTTTTTAAGATCCAAAACAGTCGCTCTCCCTCATCCATCTCCCCCGTGTAGGCCGCCGTCGGACTTTCCACCCTGGATATGCACCCCTGCACCTCGCCTTCGGCAGGCGGACATGCTCCCTGCACCCCCGCACCTGGTGGTATCTGCGTGCCTCGTCACACCCCGTGGTCGCCTCCCCACCTCATACCACTGATCACTTGTCCCTTTTTCTGCATCATCGACCACTCGCCTTGCTTACCTCCGGATCGGCAATTCATGGTGATCAATTCTCTGTCTCTCCCCTCCCCCTCTCTTTCGTTTTCTTACCTCTCATCTTGAGAAGCATTAGGTGTGACGTGACGATCCGACATGCACCCTTAGCTCGCGTCAGCTTGTAGAAACCCGTGTCACGTTTGCGGCAATCCATGGTGCCGATCCGCGCCACTACGTACACGATGCATGGCGCAGTTAGCATCTCTTTGAAGCAACAAGCAGCTGCGAGAACCTGACTTACATGAATGTCAATATACAGCCAAACGATGCAGCCTCCACGGAAGTATGGCGAAAATGACACACTGCCGCTACCTTTATTACCGGGACAAGGTAACTCGGGCTAATTTGTGCTACCGGGACCAACGCACACATACGCTCGCGGCGTGTCCGGGATGAACTTCGAAGGGGCGTTGGAAGTCAGCGTAAATGTGGAAAACGCACACACGTTTCTATATACGCTCTCACACATTCCTCATCTCTCTCTCTCTCTCTCTCTCACGCACACACACACAGCAGATTAGCTTATTCAAGGACAACTTCGAACTGTGGCACAAACAAGTGGACAGCCTGACCTTATTTTGACGATGAAACAATGGCTTATGACTGGTGTTCCACGGCGCTGTACCGGTTCCCAAGGTCACAGGTGTTGCACGCCGAGTTTCGATAATTACATGACGTAATAATAGTTACTAGCGGTTGGGGGACTGTTATCTGGCGCTTCCCCCAGACGGGAGTATAGACTACTTCCTGTACCATTCCCACTTCTTATTGCCCGGGTGATTTCACGGTCTGGGGGTGGGCGTGTCTCCGGTTGGCATGGTGACCTTTCGGCGGGATGGCTGATGGAACGCTAGGACGCATTTATACATCCTGAAGGATCTACAGACGAACGCAAAATCCAAGGGAAATTATTAAGCTCCGGGACGGTAAACAAAAACGCATGGCGTGAGGGGCACCCGGAACCTGAGAGCGCGCGCGGACAACAAGGATCTTAGCACAGCACCGAGAATAGGATACAAGAAGGATAGCAGGATCATGCGACATGTCCTGAGGGCGGCTCCAGGACCAGCCCGAGGCGGGTTGACCCTAAGGGCACCACCGCCACCACCACGCGCACCACAACACACACAACTACCCTCCTTTCGGATTGCGTTCCGCTGAGTAGGATAACACAAACCTATCAGGCATTTCCTTCTACAGAGTGAACGTCACGTTCTCAATTAAACATCGAACCTGTCTCACTCTTTTCATGTATTTTAGAAGTGATATCAACGAGATTCTGCACTCCTTCTTTGATGGAATGGAGTCGTTATCGATCGAAAACTACAATTCCGAGAAAACATAAACCAGAACACCAATACACAAAAAGCCTCCGTCCTCCCCTAGAGGCGAAGGGCAGCCATGAACCGAAGTTTGTGACCCCGTTCCCTCCCCCGGCGAGGCCACCTTGACCTTCAATAAAATGATAAGTAGATCTGCATATGATGAGGACATACATGTAGGATAATGTGATAACTGGAGGACCTTCGACTGACGGCCGCGGAGAGGATTGCCGAGACGCCGCTCCTCGCCCCGACCACACAGCCTTGTTCCAGATCCTACATTGTCCTCCCCTGATGGATGTGGTCGAGGCAGGGGAAGTTGAAGGTTACGTAGATTGCATTTTTTTTTTAGGAAATTCTACACGAATGCGGGAACAAATGTGTAAGAAAATAAATGTTATAATCTGAATTGTCCGCATGTGAGAAAGTACCCGATTTTTTCCGCCGAACAGTTTTCCATTCAACAAAAAAGCATTTCAGTTTTCCATCGCTTAGACGCCACGCTGAAACCAACAAAACCACAAAAACGTGTGGCTCATGTTGATTAAGAAAAAAAAAATCCCATAAATGAAACGAGACAAGTTTCGCCATCTTCCGGCCAAATACTAATGCTTTGGTTCGGGAGTGTTTGTAAATTGAGTAACCAGTCGCTGGATGACATGCGGCCTTTATTCAAAAAGAAATCGATAAAAGGGGGCTCTGTTCACCGCCATTAGTTGCTGATAATTCCGTACGCTAGCATCCTTTGTGGCTCTTGTTCCTGGCCTCCTAAACCAACCTTTCTTGCTATGGAAAATGACTTAGATATTATTAAACATATATATCTACATGTATTTTTTACGGCTGCGTTAATAGTCTGGAGAATTGACATGAGGTTCCAACTGAACGGCTGCTGCTTTCCACACTGGCGTCGCTTAAGCTCGTGTCAATTTTCCGAGGGAAGATCCAAGTTAACGGTCAACGTAATTTGATTTGACTCCAAAACTATGCGATAAAGATCAGGGGCGCATACACCCACGACCACTGTACGACTGTTGGAGCCGCAGCTGTCACAAAAAAAAAGTACTGGCCAATATCGTCAACTTGTATACCTCCCTTCCTCCCTCCCTCTCTCTTGTCTCCCTTTCCCTATAGTATTGGATAGCTCTTAAATGTACCGCAGGGCGAGATGGATGAGTAGGTTGCTGCACACTCATTACGCCGGCTTGGAGTGAATGTAGCTCCCTTCCCAGAAGCCTTGTGAAGAAGCACTTTTCTGTATTTTATTGTGGCGCGGAGAGTGACTAGACACGTTACTCGCAAGAGCTATGGGGGGAGCGAGAGAGATCCTTTGTTACGGCCCTACACTTAAGCTACCGAAAATAATCAAACGTCATCATACAAGCAGTAAAAGGAAGCTGGCAAAGGCGTGGGTGCCTGGCTCCTCACACACACACAGACACACACCATCACGTCACGCCACGCTCCAGGATGGGTTCGTGAGTCGTAACGTTCGGGAGTGGCTTCACGCAGGATCCTTCCAACTTGCTACATTGTGAGCTGGACATGTGTGTTAATCCGGAGACCCAAGCTTACCCAACCGTTCATGTGGCCCGACAACAAGGTGAGGCCGCTGGTCCTCTCCCTCCCTCCCTCTCTTCTTACCCCCCTCCCCTTCCCTACCCCGTCGTCCCAGAGGCCATACGTCCCCCGGGCCCCTCACAGCCCCACACGGCCCCATCACGCACTGTACCGCGACCGTGCGGAGCTTAGGCGAGAGAGGCAACCACAGTGGAAAAGGAAGCTGACCTCGCCCCCCTCCCTCCTTCCCCACCCTTCCTCCTCCTCCTTCTCTCCCACCCCTCCCTTGCCCTTCTAACCCCCCTCCTCCCCAACACCCACCCACCCACGCTCCCCTACTTTCCCCTAACCTCGGTATCACATGGCTGTTGCCGCACACACACACACACTTCTGAAATCCAACGTGACATCTCGCCCGGTCCCTCACCCCCCTCCCCGTCTCTCGCCCCATGCCCCCGGCCTCCTCCCCTTTCCTGCCCCCTCGTCTCCCCCCTGCTAGCCACCCCCTCCTCTGGCCCCTGATGGTGTGGACGCCAGAGAAACTCGCTGGACGCCCTCGTCACCCTCCTATAGGGGACCAACCCAAGCTTCGGGCACAGAGAAGGGTGAGCGGGTGAGCGATTGAGTGGGTGGTTGGGTGACAACAGGAAAAGCCAGCGTCGGGGGAAGCGATGGCTGCGACAGTTGGCGAATGTTATGCATGGGGAATGGTGGATGTTGTGAATGATATGGAGGGCAGGGCGAGGCAGCTGGCAGGGAGGGAAACCTATGTGGATGATGGCGACTTTAGTCATCTTTGGATACAATATATTGTTAAATAATGGTCGATCTTTAAAAAAAATGGTCGACGGTTGGAAATACAAAACGACCAATGACAGACGAGATGGCAGTTGAATATTGACCAGAGAAAGTTGCACCGGCTTTCCTAATGTTACACATACACTCAGAGTGACAAAAAAAAAAAATGAAAACGTGGAATAAATATTGACAAGAGAACAGAAAGCGAGTGTAGAGGTCAGAAATCTTGGGAAAGTCTTAAAAAGAGTTCAAGGCGAGGTCTGTCGTTTAACCGTATTTCCCGAGAATGCCGAGTGAAGGTTTGTACGTGAGAGGACATGTGTAAGCGAGGTTTCCGGGGGAATACTTTGTTCTGGCGGCTGGGCTTCCGACGCTCGGGAGGCTAGAGGAAGCCTGGGCGGGCCGAACCCTCGGGACGGCAGCCTTCGAGCGGGTGTATGTGTGCATGTGTGTTGGGGGAAGGGAGGGGGCGGGGAGGGGGAGGGGGGAAGGGTGGAAGTTTGGCAAGATCTGATGAGGGGGAAACAGTCAGCGGATTTCGTTCGGGCAGGCGGTCAGCATGCTGTGTTGTGGGATGCATCAGACCGGCCGAATAAAAGGACATTGTCAGCAATATCCGTTAAGGGACGCTGTCGATCTGTTGTCCCCGGCAGGCAAGCGTCGGCGGGATAAGTCGGTTTTCCAATGAAGGAACCCAAGGAATAAAAAGCTCGGGATAACGTTTAGAAAACATTGATATCTGAAATAAAATTAGCGAATGTGATATCGAAATCCACAGCCCGCAAGCATCAGCGGCGAGTCCACTATTGCGCATCTGGCGCGGGAAGCACATTCGTACAGCAATAAAAGAAGCAGGTAGTCAAGCAGGTAGTATATAAAAGGTTAAGTAGTAAGTAGCACAATGGCAGCTGTGATGGCAGGGAGTACGACCAATGCGTCATGGTTAGCTGTAATGAAGGCGAGCATCCCCTAATAACCGCAGTAATGACACGGGCGCGAGTAAGTAACTGTAGAGCGAGCCGGCGGAGATGGCGTGGTAATGAGCCGGCCGAACGTTACATGCACCAGCGATGATGGTCGGTGTGGACCGTGTAAAGACTGGGGGCTAAAAAGTGAGGACATGTAATAATCATCATGGCAGGTACACCTCACTACACACTGGTAATCTAAGCTTGCGCGAGGTAACGACGAGGCAAGTGATGTGTAAGATCTCTTGACGCCCCGGGCCCGCCAGCACTTACTCTCGCGATATATGACTCTGCGGAGCGCCCGTCTGGAATGCGCGTTCCTGATCAGCGGCGACGGAGACATGCACACCTGCCTTGCGCATGACGAATAAGGTGGATCGCTGGCTGACGCGTACACGAGGGCTGACAGCTTCCATTGCTGCTGCTGAATAAAATGCCGGCTGATAAGTCCATGTCCAGGGGCAATGATTAAATGTCTGATAACATGGTCGACGGAGAATACAGCAATGGATGACGACTCTACAGCTGACGGCGGGTGAATAATTTAATGGAGGGAGATGACTGCACAGTGAATACAGGAAAGGATAACGAGTCTATAACCTAGAATTAACGACTATACGGACACACACGCACACACAAACGCACATTCGTACACACGTATGGCGTTAATGCGAGCGCAGGGTACACACGCTCACCCTAGAAATGTCTCCGAAGCTCCAGTGACCCACAAAATGGAGCACTGAGCACTGTGACAGCATTAGCTAGCTCACACTAAACCTCAAACGAACACAAAAGACCGATCGACGCCACAGCTGCCCATTGGGACGCGGCCACTCCTCGGCGGCGCGGGAAACGTCGGACCGTGAAAAATTCTGGCATTTCACCCGACTCGCGGAATCGTAAGCATGAGTAGTCAGGGAGCATGGACAGCACTGGAACAAAGGCCAGAGAGAAGCGTTTGTCGCGGAGGTTCGGTACAGGTACTTAGTCACGGAGCGCAGTTGGCAGGTACACCGCTCCCTTCGGCGCTCTGGGAAATCGAAAGGGATGAGCTAACGGGGGCGGCGCAAAGTGGTGATGGAAAGTCTGAACTCGCCTTGATTTATTTCGCCATCTTTCTCTGTCTTTTATTTGTCTGTGTTCTCTCTCTCTCTCTCTCTCTCTCTCTCTCTCTCTCTCTCTCTCTCTCTCTCTCTCTCTCTCTCTCTCTCTCTCTCTCTCTCTCCAAAAATAGCGAAGAAACGGACGATTAAGTCTAACACTATCGAATAAGTGTCAGCGCTTCTTAGACGAGTCACGTGACTGCACACCCGACGCCGTAGCGCCCTTCGGTGTCTTCAACCTTCCCACGCCAAACCATAAGCGTAATCCTAAAAGTATTCGTTCTGTTACGCGAAACACGTCCGATTGCAGTCTTTGTTTTAAATCAAAGTCGGTAATCAAGGTATCAAGCACAATCGTTATCTTCACTCCTGGTTGCGTTACCTGTCAGGTATGTAAATCAGCTGACTCGTACATGATAAGAATGTGAACTCGGTGACAGAATTCTTGGTCCTAGCTCAGCGAACAAAGAATTCTTCCTTGCAGGTTGAATGACTGAAAGTGCAAGAAAAAAAGAAGGAAAAGAAAAGAAAAAAAATAGCAAAACAAATTCGACAATTTGTAACAATGGAATAGGTTGGTACCCTCTGGAATCTTCGGCAAAGATGTAAGGCAAATAGTCACAATTTCCCACGTTATTCCCTTCGCCAAAATACAGACAAACGGAAGACATCGATGGCACATTTCTGTTTTTAAGCACCGGGACTGACTGACTCTCACTCACTCACTCACTCTCTCTCTCTCTCTCTCTCTCCTAAACGACCATTTGGCAAGGGGCTGATCAACGGAATAAAACCTGAGCGTTAGAAAGCCCAGCTCCACCCGCGCCCCTCGCCGAGCTCAGTAGGACTCGCGACAAAAACTAATTAGTTCTCAGGGAAGGTGTCATTGCTCGGGCCATCAACATTCTCAGCGAAGACCCAGCCATCACGATTCACGGCATATTCCATGCGAGAACTCTTTCTCCGTAATTTCGCCTCTAAGTTGACGGGGGTTCCATTACAGACTTTTCTCTTCTACGCACAACTCCCAGGTCAAATAACGCATTCTCCATTTTCTTTACGGAATCCTGACTCTGCTAAAATCCTGTGTTGAATGACAAACATGCGAAGCTTTCTTATTTGGCGTATAAAAAATATCTCAGTGCGCGATTATGCTTCCAGTTTTAATAAAGTCGCCACAATGCCTTTCTGCGCTAAAAGTTATTATGCCAAGCCCCATCAACACGCCATTAACCCTTGTTGTGTTTACACGCCGTGTTGTTCCCCGTACCTGTGATGTTTAGAAACTTTGAGACATTGCCATAATGGCTGTTCTTCTGACAAGCTGTGTTTAGACGCAAGTACGCTCTGCAGCGCCGCGCAGGCACTCGCTGCGGCCCGGGGAACAGCATGCCACGGCTGCAGCGAAGCCGCGAGGCACAGCTCTCCTGCAAGACGCAAGCATGCTCGGCGACAGCGCATGGAAATTCTACATCAAGGACTGGCAAAGAACTCTGAACCACAAAGGCAATGTTACCTCTGGGAATCTTCAGCGAGTAAAATATTGAGGAAAAACAAGACAATAACTAGATGCGAGGTCGCTACACAGCTAAGGGAGGGGAGGGGGTGAGCGAGCTTGGCGGGGTGGGGAGGGGGAGGCACACAGGCGGGGGAAGAGGGGAGGGGTAGGGGAGGTGGGGCGGGAGGTTGACGATACCACAGACGTCGCTTTTGGAACACGAGGAACTTCAGAAACAAAAGAAGAAAGCAAATCGGCAGAGCAAGAAAATAGTGGCACGTGAAAGGGGGAAAGAGAGTAAGCCGCAATCTTACGAAGAAGACTGAAGACAGTGCGACATTGCGTTAAGCTGAGCACACAAGGCATATTCACAAAGCATATCTGAAATTTGCATGCAATGATGCGAATTATTATGGCCGGAAGCGCGTGAGCCCCCCGTGTCTTTGTCACTAGGAGAGGTGATGTTAGTGGTGACTCTGCACGTAAGCGGGTGTGCACGGCGGCGTTGCGGATACAGCGAATGGCCGTGCGGGTGCTGGTGCGTATACTCGGCGCAAGGTAGAAATCATGGTTTTATCTGCGGATAATATAACAGCATTCATCCACACACAAAATTGTCCCCGAACCAAGCGACGAGTGATGGAATGGCAGGAGCTTCCGGTGTATCCCCCGAGGAAGGATGGGGGGGGGGGGTTAAGGAGGCCAGGGGGTTGGGGTAGGAGGTGAAAGGGATAGGGGGAAGGAGGGGGAGGGAGATAGGGGAGAGGCAGGAAAGGGAGATATGGGGGGAGGCAGGAGAGGAGAGAGGAGGGTGAAGAAGGCAAGGAGATGGAGAAGGGGGGTGCTTGATAATGGTCTCGTAAGGAGCACCGTAAGTTGCGAAATTCACGATTTGCTTTACGCCGGCGATCTACAACTGAAGTGCGTTGAGGTGACTATCGCTGAGGTTCCCGCGTCGAACGTCATTTATGTAGTTTCATATCGCACAATTCCCGTCATAGAAATAATAGACGTGAATTTAGCAGGAATAATAGGAGGAGAGGAAGAGAACTGAAGAAAGGAAAGGAAGAGAAAGAAGTAGAACGGAAAAAAAGAAGAAAAGAAACCTTGACACAAAATATATTAACAAATGAAAGAACAAAAGAGTAATGGAGAGGGGAAGGGAAGAAAAGAAAAAAAGGACCAACTGATAACAAAATCCTAATGAACATTAACCGATAATTATCCCAATTCCCTAAGAGAGGAGTAACTAGAGACATATATTCTTACTCAGTCTTAAATCCATTACAGTTTCTTTATACATCTTGAACCACTTACTCAGAAGCAGATTTCCCGAATCAATATAGCTGATCAAAAACTTTTTTTTTTTTTTTTTTAATGAAAGATAATAAATAGATAAAAAAAACTTGTCAAAGGGCAAAAAGGCGAGGGCGTTTCTTTCCATTGCTTTGGTCTTCGCTTTCAAAGAAAATTTCCTCGGCGAAGCATACGTTGACCTTCTTCATAAAAAAAGGATAAGACGAGACTTAAAAACGCGCAAAAAAGATTACGACGTTGCGGCACGGTGGAGGCGGTGAAGACCCGCGCGAGGCGATGAAGCGCGCCGTCCAACCAGGTGTCAACCCGTCACCACCAGCCCACCTTGGCCCACCTTAGCCCACCTTACGCCGCCGGGTTTACCTAGACCAATCAGAGTGGGCTAAATTTTTGGGACGTTTGGCGACGGTAGGGGATGGTTACAGACGCGCGGGTAGAAGGGAGGCTTCGAGTGGAAAGAGCTCCCTCCCTTCTTTCTTCCCTCCCTCCCTCTCCCATCCTTCCCTCCCCCCCTCCTCCCCCCAACCTCAGTACCGCCAAGGTTACCGTGCGGTCGTGTACTTCTTTTGCAACACTGTCAACACTATACGGCGAGAGAATAGTCTATTCTGCAACATCACGCGTGACTTTGCTTCGTTAGACTATGAATCGATTTCCAGAACGATGCTTTCTACCGACGGAGCCGCGGCTTACAAAAAAGAGGGAGAAAAAAGATCTTCGGGAGGTTCGAAGCTTCAACTTGCGGGGGAGAATTTTTAGAAGCGAAGCAACTGAGCCAAAATAGCTCTCTGCTGCTCTCAGACACTACAGAAATCAATCTCGAATCACCGCCGGAAGACAAAACATGTTCTGGCCATGAGCCCATGAGTCAAGGATGTGAGCTCGGGTTTTTTTCTGTGTGTGTGTGTCTGAGTGTCTGTGTGTCTGTGTGTGTCTGGGTGTCTGTGTCTGTGTGCCTGGGTGTCTCAGCGTGTGTCTGTGTCTCTGCGTGTGTCTGTGTGCCTGAGCGTCTGTGTGTCTGTGTGGAGAGGAGTGGGCAGAGAGGGTGCGTCAGGTAGTCTTCGTGTTCGAGGGGTCATGTCACTGGCCGTCACCGCCGGTCTCAGGCTCCTTCCCTTTCTACCAACTATTTCACCAAGACGAAGGAAGAGAGAGAGAGAGAGAGAGAGAGAGAGAGAGAGAGAGAGAGAGAGAGAGAGAGAGAGAAGAGAGAGAGAGAGAGAGAGAGAAGAGAGAGAGAGAGAGAGAAAAGGTGCATTTTTTCTATATTTTCTGTTTCGTAACATGTCTCCCTTACTTCGCATGTCTTCGCTTAACAGTGTTCGAGTCTATGCAATCTTCTGATTCCTCAAAGCACAAGGGAATCGTGCAAGCAATCAAAAAAGTCAAGTGGGACTGAGAGCTAAATGCTTTCTCTCAGTCTCTCTTTCTCCCTCTCTTTCCCTCTCTCCCTTCCTTTCTTCCTCTCTCACATACATGGACCCCCTACAACGAACACGCAACACAACACACAGACCACGCACACGCATACACAACACACACACACACACACACACACCACACACACAGGCACTCCCCTGGCAACCACCTTAACACACGCACACATACGACGTCGAACGGCAAGCTAAAATAAAAGATACTCTAAGTAAGGTATACATGTGAAGGGGAAGAGGCAAGGAGGCAACAGTTGCGAGGGGAGAAGAGCAGGAAGTCAACAAAGGCGAAAGGAGAGGCAAGAGAGATGAGGGGAGGACCAACCGAGGTGGACAGGAGGGGCGAGGGATGAGTGCAACGCAGACGGGGAGGAAAGGTAAGGGAAGACTCCATGTACAGGGGTGAGGAAAGAGGAGGAGGAAGAGGGGAGGGGGATGAGAGGAGGAGGAAGGGAGAGGAGAAGGGGGTGAAGGAGGAAGGAGAGGTAGAAGGGAGTGAAAAGAGGAGAAGGGAGAGGGGAGGGGAGGGGATGAGAGGAGGAGGAAGGGAGAGGGAGATGGAGTGGAGGGGGATGAGAGGAGGAGGAAGGGAGAGGGGAGGGAGATGAGAGGAGGAGGAGGGAGAGGGGGTGAAAGCATGAGGAGGAATGGGAGAGGGAGGGGATGAGAGGAGAGGAAGGGAGAGGGAGAAGGGGGTGAAAGGAGGAGGAAGGGAGAGGGA
This sequence comes from Penaeus vannamei, assembly GCF_003789085.1. Classification (NCBI taxonomy): domain Eukaryota; kingdom Metazoa; phylum Arthropoda; class Malacostraca; order Decapoda; family Penaeidae; genus Penaeus; species Penaeus vannamei. The sequence continues at coordinate 418,288 of NW_020868296.1, forward strand.
GAAGGGGTGAGAAAGAGGAGGAAGGGAGAGGAGAAGGGAGTGAGAGAGGAGGAAGAAAGGAAGGGGAAGGAGAGGAAGGGGAGAGGGAGGAAAAGGATGAGAGGAGGAGGAAGGGAGAGGGAGAGGGGTGGAGGAGGAAGGAGAGGGAGAGGTGAAAAGAGGAGGAAGAGAGGGAGGGGGAGGAGGAGGAGAGAAGGAGAGGGGGGGATGAGGAGAGGAAGGGAGAGGGGGGGGATGAGAGGAGGAGGAAGGGAGAGGAGAAGGGGGTGAAGGGAGGAAGGAAGAGAGAGGGAGGGGATGAGAGGAGGAGAAGGGAGAGGGAGAAGGGGTGAAAAGGAGGGAGGAAAGGGAGAGGGAAGAAGGGGGTGAAAGGAGGAGGAAGGGAGAGGGAGAAGGGGGTGAGGAAAGAGGAGGAAGAAAGGAAGGGTGAAAGGAAGGAGGAAGGGAGAGGTAGGGGATGAGAGGAGAGGAGGGAGAGGGAGAAGGGGGTGAGAGGGAGGGGTGGGGGAGAGAGGA
>NW_020868296.1:423803-428803 GCF_003789085.1 Penaeus vannamei
TCACCCACCGCAGCGACACGCATGCACTCACCTCTCCCACAATTCCACAAAGCACTTGATCGTGTATTCGAGAAGCTCACCACCGCCAGATCCCAATAAACTACATGATATCATCCCATATTCTATTAGGTAATCTTAATTTCACGCTCTCACCTGCACACAACCGTAAGGTAATATGAACTAGCCTTCCTTCACTACCCTTCACTGGCGGAGCATCACGCACTCACGCCCGTATGCTCCAGAGCGTGTTCTCTCCTTGGCGTATTCTCCCGTATGGATTTTCGTAACGCAACATCGTTCTAAAATATCAATTTAAAAAAAAAGAAGGAAAGAAGAGCCTCCCCGCTTCGATATGGAAAAAATGGAAGTCTGGTTTATCAGTTTAGAAAAAAAAATGTAAAAATCATTTTCTCCGGAAGTCTAAAAAATCGGATTCGTTTTAACGATGTTTTTTTTTCTTTCTTTCTAAATCTTTCTCTTTTTGTAACGTTACATGGAGGATTCAGCCCGGTAGTGCATTCGATAAAAGAAAAAGACACTCTTAAGAAAAGCGTACGTTTATATATATATACATACACATACAAACCGAAAGTTAAAGATGTCATCCCTGTACAGTTTTGTGACCCGGAGCTCCTCATACTGCAAACATAATATCTGCCTCGTTTTCACTACATCCAATCCCGCATCATTTACTGATACGCTCCTTGTCCGTCACACCGTTGGACCTCTCTCTCTCTATCTCTCCTCAATCTCTCTCTTTCTCTCTTCCTCTCTCTCTCTTTCTATCTCTCGGTCTGTTTGAGAGTCTATCTGTTTCTGTCTCTCTCGCTGTCTGTTTGATTGACTATCTGTGTGTGTCTCTCTCTCCCTCTCTCCTTATCCTTTATCCTCCTCTACACGTCTTTGCTTTCCCCTCTACCTTCCTTGTTCTTTCCCTAATCTCTTTCTTACTTTTCCCTCTGTCTCCACTTCAGTTGTTTCACCCCCTTCTCTTACCTTGCTTTAATTTCTGGTCTTTTCACCCTAGAATCTAATAAGCACATGCGTTCGCGGCCGTGACATACACGTACACATGCACGCACATGCGCGCGCGCACACACACACACACGCACATACACATGTGCAATTCTAAGACACATTATCGTAGTACACACATATGGGCAAAATACAGACCAAAAAAAGGAAAAGGAAGAAAAAAAAACGCATATATGCATGTATACAAGAAAAAATAAGCAAACACACAAACGAACACTTACAGATACACACAAGCACACCCTCACAAGTGCACACACTCACATACACACAGATATTCAAAAGGGAATTAACTCCACGACTCCTCAAATGAAGCATCTACACCCAAGTCCTCACAATTCCCTCATTTCTGCCTTTGACTCATCCTCCTTCCTCATTCTCGCCCCCATCTCCCTCTCCCTCATTCTCCCCTCATCAGACAGTCTCATCCAGACCCTCATTTCATCGTTCCCTGATGAGTTTCTAAGTATCTAATGCTACCTATCTCACAAGTAAGCATAATCTCTCACACAATTCTCTCGTGTGTGTGTCTCTCTCTTTCCTTCTTTCATTCATTCTCTAGGTCTTTTGAATCTTCTTACGCTTTTTTTGCCTCTTCCTTTTTTGTTTGGTTTGCCTTTACATCTGTCTATATACTATTGTGGTTTCTTTTCTTTTTAAATAAATTTACTTTTATTTTCCTTCCCTTTTCCTTTGTTCACCTTCACAGTTCTATTCCTTTTTTTTTTTTTGGTTTGTTTTGCTCTATATTCCTTTCATTCTCTCATTCTCCATTTCCACGTCTACATTCTGCTCATCCATATTTTCTTCTCTTTCTCCGTCTCCTCTATTCTTCTACTTCCCCTCATTTCTATCCACTTAATCTTCTTCTCCCTCTCCTCCTCTTTCTTCTCATCCACCTCTTATCCTTCTTCATTTTTACTTTCCCTCCTCCTCCTCCTCCTCTTTCTTCTCATCCACCTCTTCTCCTTCTCCATTTTCACTTTTCCTCCTCCTCCTCTTTCGCCATATCCTATTCCTTCTCCTTCTCTTGCATCTCCGCCTCTTCCTTTTTCTCCTCCACCTCCTCCTCTTCCTTCTTGGACATGTCTTCCTCTCTAACTCCGCCATTTCCTCTTTTCTTTTCAGCGTCCGTAGCTTCATACACTCCTCCGGTCCCGGGATAATGTGGCAGTGGTTGTGGGTGCGCTACTGTGTGCACCCATGTGCGTGTGTGCGTACGTGTGTGTGTGTGTGTGTGTGTGTGGTGTGTGTGTGTGTGTGTGTGTGTGTGTGTGTGTGTGTGTGTGTGTGTGTGTGTGTGTGTGTGTGTGTGTGTGTGTGTGTGTGTGTGTGTGTGTGTGTGTGTGTGTGTGTGTGTGTGTGTGTGGTGTGTGTGTGTGTGTGTGTGTGCGTGTGTGCGTGCGTGTGTGTGTGTGTGTACCATGTTTTTTTTCTTAGTTTTACTTTTTTCTTTACTTGTCTGTTCCTTGGTGTCTCCTTTTATTTGAATGTTTCTGATAGTTGGTTTCCCATTCCCTTTGTCTGTTGTCTTTCTTTTCTGTCAATCTATATATTTATATCTATTTGTTTCTGATAACTGCTTTGTCCGTTTTGGCTGTCTGCCTGTTTGTCAGTCTCTCGATCCCGCTCGGTCTTGCATCTTTGTTTTACCGTAAGTCAACCATCTTTTCCTCTCGTCCCTTCATCTGACTTATTAAATTTCTACCAACCCTCGTCTGACTATCTCGCGATCTCGTTTATCTCTCTCTTTATCTTAACAATCTTACAAAGTCATGGAATCAGAGTCTCTCTCTCTCTTTCTTTCTCTCTCTGTATGTATGTATCTATCTATATGTGTGTGTATTTGCGCGCGCGCGCGTGTGTGTGTGTGTGTGTGTGTGTGTGTGTGTGTGTGTGTGTGTGTGTGTGTGTGTGTGTGTGTGTGTGTGTGTGTGTGTGTTGATCGTTTCTTCTCTTTTCTTAATCTTGCGGTTCTTCTTTCTTATTACTAACCCCCTCCCCCGTCCTTATCCTCTCTCTGTTTCGCTCACTTACTTTCCTTTCTTCATCTCACGCGCTAATTATTCATCCCTCTCTCTTCTTCCCCCTCTCAATCTCCCTTTCCTTTCTTGCTTCTTTCATTTCCCTCTCTCTCTTTCTCTCTCCCTCTCCGCTGTTTACCCTTCACCTTGTCCACTTCTTCACCGTCCTCCCCTCTCGCCCAGTTCTCACTCGTCGTCCTCCTCCCCTCTCCCTCTCCCTTTCTCGCCGCAAGCATCGCGCACCAAGTCCAGGCGTCCCCTTGCTCGCCCTCGACTCATCGCTGCATTTTCCCTCTTTTTTACCCCTCGTCCACTGCATTCATTCCCTATTCAAGTCACTTCCCCTCACAACCTTTGTTCTCGTCCAAATTGTCTATACCAAACTCTTCACCCTTCTTGCATTTGTTCACGGGGAGGTAACATGTAACCTGCGTGTGTGCGTGCGTGCGTGCGTGCGTTTGCGATGTCGTGTCTGTGTTTGTGTGATTTCTGTCGGTTGGTCGGTTCTGGTTTTCTTCGCAGATTGCGTCGAGGGGTTGTTTCTGGGTGTGATATGCAGTTCACGTATGCTATTGTAGGTTCTTTCTCTTATTTACACTTTCAACCGTTCATTTGCACTCACCTAAATCCTCGGGACAACAGGGTGTTATGTACGTAAATGGTATATTCGTCCTAAATGGAACGGTCCGCATCGAACAAGCCTCGACATTACGCACGGCTCTTTATACCAAACGCAAGAGTCTAACGATCTTTTGACTTCTGGCGTCCGAGCTACACCATCTTGCACTTCCCGACGGCCGCGGCATTGTGATATCGTTCTCTAATAAACAACTCTAACTCAAAAGAAAGAAAGAAAGAATAACAAAGGAAAAGAATCGAAAACAAGAGCGACAAAGAATCGTCCCTTACGCTCTGTTCTCTACAATCACATCTCAACACAACCTCTACAATGGTGTCCCCATCCACGTAAGCAGGCATTCCTACCCCTCACATGTCCCCTCTTCAGAAGTCTCCCTCCTCCGTCCGCTCTTACCCCCTCCCCCCCATCCCTCGCTCAGACCTTCCGCTCTCCTCCTCCTCCTCCTCGCCCCCCCCGCCCCTCCCCCTTCTCTCTTCCAGCATCTATTCCAGGCGCGGCGAGTGTGGGTCCCTTGCCAGAAGTCCTCCAGCTGGCCGGCCGAGACTCACACGCACATAAAAAGGCATTTCTACTGCGGGCACCACCGTCTTCGATCTATGCTTGGTCCTGCCGCCTGCCGCCACCACCACCTCCACCACCTTCGCCCTCCCCCTCTCCCTCCTTCCTCCTCCTCCTTCCTCCTCTTCCCTCCCTCCCCGTCCCTCTCTCTCTCCCGTTTTTGGCAGACACTCACATACTCTTTTATCTGTCTCCCTCTGCTTTATGCACTCCTCGCCGTGCGGCCTCAGGTACCTCCCCACCAGGAGCGGCGGTATGACTGCAGTTGCTTATGTACCCCCGTGACCCCCCCCCCCTTCAACTCACACCGAACTACACAAAACTTAGCCCCCTCTCCGCCCCCTCCCGTCTCCCCCCACACATAAAGCTGTGTTGAATATCGCTCCCAATGCTGTGTGTTTGCTTATGCCGTGAAAGACGCGCGTGGTTCTTCCCGCAGCGGCAGCGGTTCACGGTATCCGGTCTTTGTGCCGGGGTCCTCGCCGGGGGGACACGACATGTACCGTGACCTGGAACTCGGGACCTGGAGACCCGGGGACTTGGCCGAGCCTTAAGACGCACCTTCACGGACTTCGGCCTTGAGAGGGGGCGGCGGGCGGGTGGAGGAGGAGCGGAGACGCCAGCGTGGAGGAAGTGATGAGTGGAGGAGGCGGCGCGATGCCAGGGTCGCGTGTGGACGGGATCGCTGGGCGGATGGCTCTGCGGGCGGGATGGCGGGGCTCAAGGTACGGCGGGCGGGATGGGCT
>NW_020868296.1:436303-446303 GCF_003789085.1 Penaeus vannamei
AGAACGTTTCAGGGCTGTATACTGTACGTGATCACAGCTCTCGGCGACCTTGTGTAAAAGTCTCGGCTATGTAGCGCTATCACGTGGCTCACTGAAGGCTACCGAAGTAAAACACAGTGTGGCTGCCGATGAAATGTCGCAGCACAGACTTAGAGTCGGTCAGCGGTCAGGCATTATATGATGCACGCCATTGATTTCCGGTAAGTTGACACTCGTCCATAAGCGTTTGTGGTCATAGATTAAACACTGGTGTTGCGGTCGCACGAGAAATATAGCATCGTTGTGGTTACGTCCAAACTACCTGTTTTCGTCAAGGTGAATTAACTCTGTAGGATTAATCATGACTGTAATTTCCCTCCCATACAAAGCCTCCCCATAAACACTGCTCAAGGACTGGTGACACACGCTTCTTTTTACCGTGACAGGAGGAGACGTGGGCACAGTCGCTCGGTCCTTGTGCGCCTCTACTGCCGAAGGAACAGCTGAAGGCCTGGCGGGAGTGCGGTTACGACGGAGACACTGAGAGCCCCGCGACGGCGTCCATGCGTGGAGTGGAAGTGGAGTCGGGAGGACAGCATGCGAGGCACCAGGGACAACAACACGCTTGTCCAGACACCATACGAGTGCACGCCGGAAACGGTGCGGGGGTGGTGGGTGGGTGGGCGGTCGTGTGGGGGGAGATGTGAGAGTGGGGGGGAGGGGGTCAAGACGTGATCCCTCTAACCCCCCCATTAGCCACCACCATCACCCTGCTCCTGCCACCTTTCCCCCCTCTTCCCTCCCCCTCTCTACACGGCATTCTCCCCCACCCCCTTGGTCTCCATCACCCCCTCCTCCTCCTCCTCCTCCTCCACCTCCTACAGCCCTTTGTCCCTCGGCCTCCCCGCCCCCTCCCCCCTCTTCGCCTTACCGCATCCCCTTCCTCTAACCCCGATGGTCACTGTCACTGTCCAAGCGTAGCAGCCGCTCACCTCATCTCGTACGTAATCAATACCACTGACACTACACCCTATTTATCACACACATTTACCCAACGCTCACTGCCAACGGAGAATCACACTTACAAGATCCGTAAGTCAGCACAACAACACCACCCCGACGCAACCACCGCCACGCCAAGCTTGTGTCCTGTGGGGCCTACGCGGTGTGCAATGGTGGCGGGCAAAGCTGCGACTGCTGATGATGATGGTGGTTGTGTGGTGGTGGTGAAGGCAGGCAGCAGCCGGGCGGTCTAAGCCGGGGGAGAGGGCCGCTCCCGCCGCCTCTGCCTGCCTGCCACCCGAGCAGTATTATCCGCAATCGTGGAAATGTTTCCTCGAATTGGTTCGTGATTTGTACTTTACTCTGTTTGCCTTTCTAGATCTACTTTCCGCCTCTGCCAGTGAGACTCTTCGAGATATATGCAAATAAACACCCAGACATGCCAGTAATGAGTACCTCAATACCTCCTAATCATTAAGGCCATCAATCATCACGCGACCATAAATCAATTACAATTCTAAAATCCAAACGAAAACGCGTAAAATTCTCGCGCGCGCGGCCCGGTCACATGGCGGGGGGGGGAGTAGGAGGAGGAGGGGAGTAGGAGGAGGAGGAGGAGGCGGGGGGTAAGGACTCAAGCTTTGAAAAGAGTGAAGCTGGGGCTGGCTGGGCTGGCTGGCTCGCTGGCTTGCGTCCCTCCCCACGTCCTACTTCAATCACACCAAACAAATACTGCTACAATCACCCAGCAAGGCGGACCGAGAGGCTGGGTCCGCGCGCGTCACCTTCGTTTCTATTATTGATATTCTTACACTTACGACTAAAGACACACGTATGCAGAGTACACACAGTGATAGCCAGTACAGTAAAGTCTCATATACTTACAGTTAAAACACTCGTAATTGCACAAAGATCACTAAAATAGACCACTTTCCACGAGTGATAAAATCTGTGCGTCCCCTGTCAATTCACAAAGAGCAAGTTCGATCGTCAGTTATTTAGTGCGCGGGCGGGAGGGAGGCGGTCGCTGGTTGGTTCTCACGGGCCAGGCCACGCCCACGCAACCCCGCGCCAGATACGACTGTGGGAGGAAGACCCGCCCCTCCCTCCTCCCTCCTCCTACCCTCCCACCCCCTCTCTCCTCTCTTACGACCACGATATTTTTACGTCCTTTAATTACTCTATGAGTTCTTTGGATACGCTTTAGACTCTAACTATGCTTCTGGTTTTGAGAAAAGGGGGAGAGGGGCTCGATTTGGAATTGGACGAAGAAAAACTGAAAATCATCCTACTCGAAAAGAGTGGCTGCGAGGAGGAGGGGATTTATTTGTCACATGGCCTATGCTAGCTGCGGTATCCTTCTGAGAAGCGGCCTCTCTCTCCCTTGTAGCAACGGTCATAGGACAGCGGTTACCAAGACGGGCAAGCAATGAAATTCAAGGGAGCGTGGAGGTACCGCGTGGTCACAAGGCAAGACCAGGAAAGTAGCTTGGGTTACACGACCAGACCATGTGTCCCAACTTCCCTCTACTGCACATGTGGGCGTCCCTCTTACCATCATCAACGCCAGCATACAGAGCGCAGCGCCAGCTACCTACACCGTCAGCAATTTTCTCTTTCACCCTGCTGTGCCCCCCTACACGGGAAACTCCAAAAAAATCCCGTTACAGTCTGAGGCATTATTATTCTTTGTCGGGCTTGGCTCGGGCTACGATATTTGGCGCGCCCGGACACTCAGATGGAGGGGATCTATGGCAATTGATTTCTTCTTCTTTATTCGCCGTGCTCCACAGCATTATCTGGAATAAATGTTAAAATTCGCTGGGAGTTTATGGTGGAAGTCGTGTCTAAGCTCTTTGGCCGGCGCGAGACAGTCTGGCTCTGTCTCGCTCACAGAGATTAATCAGAATTTATATCTGTCCCAAATTCCTTACATGGCCCGTGATTCCTGAAAACTGTACAGTCCGCTCATCACTGACAAAGCTTGCGTTAATACCAGTCTTACCGTGACATGCCCAGGATCAGCCTTGCATGTTACTCAGAAATGTAGATTCGTTATGAGCACGCGACGCCACGGCTTCACCGAGCCGGAAAATAAGAATCAGTAAAGCTACAAGTCTAACATTCACCTGTAAAAGCTAGCGGTTCCAGGAACTAATTAGTATTGATGCAAAGATTACCCAAGCTAGAACCTGAGTGCGTCGAGATGTCAAGGCCCGGACCACACACACACGCAAGCTGCATCACGGCCTCACAGGTCACATCGCCAAGCCGACAATTTTCCTCGAAACATAGCCGCGCCACTTGAACAAAAAGGGAACGGCTGAAAGAAAGAAGGAAAGGAAAAAAAAGTGCGTGGTGGTGTCGCGTGTCAGGGTGCCGTGGACTTGCAAGATGGCGGCACTCTGAACTACAAGTCTCTCCGGCGACAGAGGAAGTTTGGAAGGGGGAAGGGGAGTCACATCACGTAATTATTGTGATGACACACTAGTCAGTCCAGCGTTTTGCCGCGTGGTGGTCGGGCAGAAATGATTGTTCGAGACTATCATCAAGGTCTGACGCCTTTATTCCTCTCTGCTGGTCCAAGTCGCGTCTTCATCAGTACCTTACACATGAGTTGATATTTATGTAAGACGACAGATCTCTCGGTTTTCCTCTCTTTCGAGCAGACACATCCATCCTCCCAGCATGCGGCTTCGAATACGAGTTTCAGCCGAGCATAATGACCCCAGCCTTCCCCTGCTCCCTCCCCCCCCTCTGATACACCCAAAATGAGGCGTACTAGACACATACTTCCGGGAGAATTGACATGATTAAATGCTATTAAGGATAGAGATAAAAAAGGACGATTATGTTGGTAACGAGCGGTCATGTTGATTACTTATAATCCCCCATCAGCGGCTAGTCCCTCCCCCCCCTTTCCTCCCTTCGCGCCCTCGCCTCCTAGGTTAGGAGCTCTCCTATGTTGCCTAACCTCATAACAGTCCTTCACGTTTCCAGGCTTGTCTCTCATAACATGATAAAGCTTTTAGATTGATGGAGCTTCCTGATTGGCATGCCTTAGCATTATTGTTTTGATTGAAACCTGTCGTATTATAAAAAGAAAAAAAAAAAATGCCGCCGGCTTTACCGGTTTGTCTTATCACGAAAAAAGCATTTGTTTAATGTCCATCATCATATCGTCTCGAAATTTTCCACTCGTGTTGTGACAAATACATATACGAATTTTGTACGAAACAGAGGCGCTTTTTACATCACTTATGTAAAACACTTTAGGAGGATTGTATTAATTGAAACTCTATTTACGTTATAAAAAGTCCTAGCTCGAACACACCGTATTTGTAAAATATTTAACTGTAAATATAGTTCGGTCTACCGCAGTTAAGTTGAGGATGTCATTTTCTGTCATATAATTTTATAGACTGTCGCTGTGTACATTAGTAACATCGCGATGTACATTCACTACATGCTTTTTTAAAAATGCAATTACTCATTTTTTCATAACAGTTCACAAACTTACAAGACAAGTAAGAGCTCTTCCTCTGAATAACAGTGAAATGTGGCAAGATAATACTCCATAATATAGTTTCTTACTCACTAACATAGTAATAGAGACCCTTATTTAATTTTATAGACCCCCATATAACGCTTAGAAGTTTCATGTAGCCATACAGCCTTGTAGAGTAATATACAGTAGAGCCCATGCGGTCAGCCATTTCTCCTTAACGGCAATGCATTGATAAATAACTTTTGTAGAAGGGCAAGAGACCAATTCCTGCACGCAAGCTCAACAAACGAAAGAAATAAAAAAACAACAAAGGATCAAATCACACAATCATCAAAGAGCGAAATTTGGATCCGTTTTCGTGACGAGAAGCCTACAGTTACTCTCCCGCGCTCCTCCTTTACGATCTCCGGCAAGCACTAACAAGTATATTTGCATTGGAAGTGCTCACCTCCGACAGACATCGTCATTTATTACCTCTTCATCGCTGTTTTGTCATAGCTTCACGCGTGTCGACACCACTTCGCAGCCATGCTTGCACAAAATCACTGTAACAAAGAAGTTATATTATCCAGACTCGTTCCGGCGCACGCGGGAGCTCGTAAACATACATGTTAAGCAGTTATTTCACGGCTGATCAAGTAGCTTCAGCTGGTACTTTTCTCGCGTTAGTATTATCGGCGCTCATGCTGTAAGGACGAAAATACCCACGGGGGAAGTGATGTTAAGCATTATGCCGTAATAAAATAAGGTGCGTCTATATTATTCTTCCCTCTGATGTGCTTTGGCAAACCGCAGCGATAATAATCCTCGCTTCATAGAGACCCCGAACATATAAGCTTTCAGTTAACTACGTTGGTCAGTGATATATCGGTGCGTGGAAATTATAGCATGTGCTGGATATTCCCTGTTATCATGCAAACTTCAAATGATATTGTGGACTTTTATCAACTTGCTGATAGAAGCATTGGTATGCCTTATGGAGGGCTTCATTAACTTAAATAAGGACTTTCCTTTTAATACCATTCGCATAAACTTTCAAACTAGTGATAAAACTCCCATTACAGTGATACATAATCTATTTTTTGCGGCGTGTAACCCAAGCTTACCGACCTTAATTTCAGTTTTAGTTATACGTAAACCTACCCAGCGTGATTTAACCTTAGGCATTACAGCGCGCATTCCGACCCGCAGCTTGGTTCAACCTGGATTCATTTTCTCGGCCCTTGAGATACTGTTACAGTTCTGTCTCAGCCTTTGTCGCTCCCCCTTGGTTCTTTCTTGACGGCAATTGTTGGACAGAGGACGGGTCAGACCGCTACAGCCTGCCCACGGTCTAACATACATCACTTTCAGTTCGCCTAGACTTGACACAGGGCCCCTCCCCCGACCTGTCCCTTGCCCCCCCCCCCCTTTTCTTACGGCCCCTTGCACCCTCCATGCTGTTTCCTAGGCCCTCTGCCTGTCCTGTGCACGCAAATAATACGTAGATGTTTTTTTTTGTTTCATTCGAACAGACTTTAATGTTCAAATGAGCTTTTATTTTCCATCGAATATAGCTATACTATACATATAATGATATTTATTTTGTGAAATCTGTAGTATTTCGAATTCCACCTACACCGTTCAGGCGTGTCATCTGTGTTATCGTAGTTAGACACACAACCGTCAGGCCAACTTTACAACTTCCCGTCTTATCCACAACATCCTGACCTGTTCAGAATTATCCCATCTTGTCTCCAACTTTCTGCTCTGCCCACAACGCTATGGTTTGTTCTGCAATGGACGCCCTCCCCCCCCTCTCTCTCTCTCTTTCTCTCCCTTTCCCTCTGCACCGTCCCTCGCCCTTCCCCCGCTCGCCGTCCTATCCATCGTCTTGTGCCCTGTCTACTACACCCTAATTTCCTCCCTAGCCGATATATAGCGTGACAGCTAACTTTCGTTACGGAGGAATTATCATTTATGAAAGAGTCAAATCAAATGATTGGAAATGTGAGTGCAATCGTAGCTTATTCTACAGGGTATTGGCTATCCTACAATATAACCAGCGGCCTCATCTATGGCCTGGCCTCTAAAATACCCCGGTTTACAGTTTAATCACCCGCTCAGTCTATGGAAGGACCGCCAGCCTAATCTGCCGCCTCGGTACCAGCATGGCCTACGAGATAGCCACCGGCCTCGCCCAACATGCTAGCGTCCTTTGGTAACCATAGTGATGTAACCTATACTTACACGACTAGACCTGAGACAAGATCAGCGTTATTTAGTACTTCCTTCTGTTGATAGTTGACCAATAAGCTGACATTCCTTTCCGCTGGCGGCATTTCCCTGCCTCTTATCACCAGGTGACTAACCGTCCCGTCACCAAGCTGGCGTGGTGGCTCTGCGACCAGTTACCAGATCGCTGTGGTGACCATATACCCAGTCACCACCATATTGTGACTGTATTTTGATCAGTCAACAGGACGACGTTGATCACAAAAGCAGTTATCAGGGGGAGTGGTAGCAAAATAACTCCTCATTAGGGACAGTCACTTAAGCTAGCATGTTGACCGTGTGTCCACTCATCAGGGGACCGTGGTGACCATGCGCCTATTCACCATGAGAGGTTTTGACCAAAGAACCACATACCAGAACGATATTTAGGTCAAGTGACATCTTACCAGCCGAATTCAGTGAACACGTAGCCGCTTACCAGCATAGCGACCGAACCCATCATTAACGCTCGTGAACACAGCTAGTCTAAAAGAGAACAGTACTGCTTTCATCACAGCTCTCAGAAACTGCTCGTTCTTTATACCAGCGCTACGGCAGCTTGCTTTATAAAATGTCTTCATTAGCATAATAAAAGGAATGGTTACAACGTCAAAAAGTTAAAGATGTTATCACATGTTATCGCCGCAGGCGGGATGACATTGTTGATCGTATTAAGAATAATGATCACAAATACTGGAACACTGCTGTTATCGCGTTATTGTGATAACAACGCTAATAACATAGGCGGAAACACGGAAATGATACAAAGAAAGGGATTTTACTATTACATAAACTGCCACGCAAGGTTGTAATGTATAGAAATACTGTCCATAATATGAATAAAGACCAGAATGATGGTTGTAAACAAATGACATTAATCATTAAAACACTGATAATAAACTATAATAAAAATATCAAATAAGATGGATTATGAAAACTGAATTTATCTTTTCAATAACAACACACATAATAATATTATGAATAAAAAATAACAATTAGTTTCTAATATCAGCGTTGAGAGTAAACATATTACTACTGATGATAAAACAGCGATGACAGCAACGATAAATGATGAAAAACATTGATGATTGACAGTAAAAATGATAACAATGCTAACTATGTTAATCACATCAATACTAACAATAATAATAATGATAATGACAGCAATATCTACAACAATAACACCATTAATAATAACAGCACTGACAATGATGATGGTGACGGCGAGGAGGAAAAGGAGAAGGTTGATGATAGTGATGACTAAGATAAAGATGAAGCTAAGGCTATCATGAAAACGGTGATGATGATAATGATGATAATGATCATGTTGATGATAATGCTGCTACTGGCGATGATGATAATGAAAAAAAATAATTATAATGATATTATTGTTATTGATATTATGATCATCATCTTTATTGCTATAATAATAGTAATAATGACCATCATTATTATTATCATTATAATTATTATCAGTATCATCATCATCATCATATTAATAATTATGATGATAATAATAGTAGTAATGATAATAATAATAATAATAATAATAATAATAACAATGATAATGATAACAACAAAAACAATAATGATACTGATAATAGTATTAACTACAATAGTAACAAATACCATAACATTGACAATAATAATGATGATGATAGAAAAAATACTGATAACAGAAAAATAATAACAATAACAATAATGATGATAATAATAATAATGATATTGGCAATAATAATAATAATAATAATAATAATAATAATAATAATAATAATAATAATAATAATAATAATAATAATAGCGATGAAAATAATAATAATAATAATAATAATAATAATAATAATAATAATAACAACAACAATGACAAGAACAATAATAATGATGATAATAATAGTGAAAATAACAATAATAATAATGAAAATAATAGTAATGATAATAATAAAATATTAATGATAATGATAATGATAATACTGATAACACTAATGATAATTGTATTAATAATAACAACAATAATAATGATAAACATCATGATAATGATAACAATAATGGCAATAAAAAGTTGATAATGATAACAGTATTGATTACATTATTATTTCCAATACAACTTAATAATCAGTACTATCATCATTATGATGGTGATAGAGATGAATGACAATAATGATAATGGCAATAATAATGATAACATAGATGATCAAGATGGAAAGAAAATAAGATTGGCGAAAATGAAAAAAATACTGTAAATAGTTGTGATAATGATAATGGTAATGAAAATGATAACATATCATAAAAGAAAAATGAAAGCAACAATGAATTGTAAGTACAATGACAAGAGTATTGTAGAGTGATACTTTTTGTAATTACAATATATATATATATATATATATTTTTTTTTCACATACAGATTACTCTTGAGCATCGATGTGTTTCTAAAATAAAGCCCCTGAACTGACCCAAGGCCAGCGCAAAAGGACGATGTAAATGGTTAGAAATGGACGCAAGGGTCGAGGCGAAAAGGTGATCAAAATACTAAGTACTCTCGCTCCATTAATGTTCTCCCGAATATGCGAAAGTGTATACAAATTTCCTTAAATGTCGACCTTCGTATTGGAGGTAGTGATTACTCCTCTAGAGATTAATATTCTGTACACTTTTCGAAAACAGTGTTTGAAGGTTAATGGTCGAACTGCTACTCTGAATCTGTTGTAGTTTTCAAATGATTTCAGTATTTACATTCGTTTAACCTAATTACATGGACATTGATAGAAATTTATGTGATATTATTATCATTATATCATTTGTAATTATTTACAAAAGCCATGCAATGCCCAAGCACAACATTACACGTTCAGATAATCGACAGTTCATAAAATATGAGTGATATTCCCCGACGCATTTTAGCTATTAAACAACTACGTGAATTTACGGCACTGATTTGAGAAACATCAACCTCGGTGCAATAACAAAGAGAAAATCATTTCCAATCGCAGCAACCCACAATCGCATTCCAATCTGAGCAGGAATGCCCCACAACCCCAGGACGAATCTTGCTCCCTCAGCGTCCGGCCGAATTCTGCCATACCAGTTTTATTTTCTTAGTATGATCAGGTTTAAGAATTACCTGACTCAAGGTTTACAAAACAGAGGATGCCACCAACTCCTTCACATTTTACGCAACCGGGTGTAAGGGAGTTTGCAATACTCGCAGCTATGCTTCTTACATGCTCAAGAAAGCAACGTAAATGCATACATGTATACGTT
>NW_020868296.1:458803-466303 GCF_003789085.1 Penaeus vannamei
GTATGCGTGACCTTAAGTGAGTCTTGTGTAAGAACTAATGTGTAACTGTGGCGACGAGACTGAGTTTAACCGCGAGTTTTAAATTCTCTCGCGGGCTCAGAATCGTGATTATTCTAATATTAAGTGATAATAGAATCATTTGTACCACCAAGGAAAAAGGGAGAGGGTAGAGAGGAGAAACAGAGAAAGAGAAGAGAAAGAGAGAAGAGAGAAAGAGTAAGAAAAGGAAGAAGAGAGAGAGAGAAAGAAAAGAGGAGAGAGAGAGAAGAGAGAGAGAGAGAAAGAGGAAGAGAGAAGGAGAGAAGAAAGAGAGAGAGAGAGAAAGAGAAGAGAAGAAGGGGGACATTTGTAAGAATGGGAAAGGAAATTTTGAAAATTCGCAAATGAGTTAAACGACCGGTCTGTTAGAATTGCGCGAGGCCCGACCCAAACAATATTCGTGTAATTGACATGCATGAATAAAGAAATAAATGCCTATTTATCAGTCTAGACATGCATATCAACCGGGCAAATAGATATATAAATGTATATCCATCAGATATATAGACATATGCATTAATTTCTGTATATATGCATGTCTTTATTTACGAATATTAATTGGGTCGAGCCTCGCACTATTTTAACAAACCGGCCGAAAGACTAAGGTTAATTGATGATAACAGCAGTCATAAATAAAACAATAACCCATTGATAATTTCCTGCGCCAGGTCGTTACGTATTCCTCGTCCTCGAATGTAATCTTAACTGAACTTTCGGTTGGGAAGTGAAAGCGTAAATAAAATAGCAAAGAAGAAAAGGAAGAAGTTTGATGGCACCTCCTCTTCCAGTCTGAAGAAAAACAGACGACGCTCTTAAACGTAACAGCTGATTGTTTCAAATTACACTATCCGTTAATCTATATATTCTTATCGTTCTTTTTACTATCGCCGTAATGTTTTTATTGCGTTATTTTTTCTACAACGTTCAAAGAACTTTTCTTCCGAACGATCATTTAAAACAACGTAAAATAGAAAATTACTAAGGCATCCACTTGCATTTACCTCAAACCACTGGTTATGAACTTGAGTCTAAGAAAAAACACAAACAAAAAACGGCCATAAAATGTATCGGCTGTTTTTTTCTTCTTTTTTTTTTCTTAGTTTTCTTGAGATAACGCGTGTGTGACTCAGTAACCTTCACCATGACTTCAATTGTTTCATGCTTTGATTTTTTTTTTTTTTTTTTTTTTTTTTTTTTTTTTTTTAAAGCAATGCCTGTGAGCTTCCTCGCTTCTAATACATAAATCTGTTTCTATGTACTGTATCGACGAACGTGATCTAACACATTTTCATCATAAGAATCATGCACAAAATTTATCCTTCAACCATATCTAAAAAAAAAAAAAAAAAGTAGAGCAATAAGCGATTTCCTCACATCCACGCACGTCCTTCCACTCAGGGCAAGACGAAACACTTCCCCACGTAAATGCGGAGAAAACACGCGGTTCTCGATGCGTTGGTATCAGGAGCCCTCAGGTGACGCACTAACCATCGCTCGCCTTACGCAATATTGTGCACTTTGCAAGAGATAAAACTGAGCTTCTGTCGATAGCAGCGAATTAATGCAGGAAATTCGTGCTGTTTTGGTTGAGTTTAAACCTAGCTGGAGGGGAGAGACACTTCGGAATGGTGGCTGTTACTTCGTCTTTTCTATCTGGAAGCTGAAGGTGCTGAGCGAGGGGCTTTTGCGAGAGGAGAGGGAAGGAGGGAAGAGAGGAGAGGGAGGGAGGGAGAGCTGAGAGGAGAGAGGGAAGGAGGAGAGAGGAAGGAGAGAGAGAGAGAGAAGAGAGAGAGAGAAGAGGGAGAGAGAGGGAGGGAGAGAGAGGAGAGAGAGAGAGAGGAGAGAGAGAGAGAGAGAGAGAGAGAGAGAGGAGAGGGAGAGAGAGAGAGAGGAGAGAGAGAGAGAGAGAGAGAGAGAGAGAGAGAGAGAGAGAGAGAGAGAGAAGAGAGAGAGAGAGAGAGAGAGAGAGAGAGAGAGAGAGAGAGAGAGAGAGAGAAGGGGAGGGAGGGGAGGGAAGGGGGGGGAAGGGGGAGGAGGGAGAGGAGAGGAGAGAGAGAGGGAGGGAGGAGGAGAGAGAGAGAGAGAGAGAGAGAGAGAGAGAGAGAGAGAGAGAGAGAGAGAGAGAGGAGAGAGAGGAGAGACAGAGAGGGAGAGAAGAGAGACGAAGAGAGGACGCGAGATGAGAGAGAGAAGCAGAGAGAAGAGAGGAGAGAGAGGTAGAGACCAAGGGGAGGCCAAGGAGGGGGGAGGAGGGAGAGGATGGGAGAGGGGAGCAAGAGGGAGAGAGGGGAGAAGCAGAAGAGAGAACAGAGAGCGAAGAGGAGACACGACACAGAGCAGAAGACGAAGATAGAGGAGGTGTAAGAGGAGAGAGAGAGAGGAGAGAGAGAGAGAGGGAGGTTGAGGTGAGAGAGGGCGTAGGTAAGAGCAGTGAAAGAGAGAGAAAGAGGAGAACAGAGTAAAGAGAAGAGGACAGATGAGAGAGGGAGAAGAAAGGTAAGAGCGAAGCGTGTATTTCTAGTTCATAATAAATGAGGGAGAGAGAGATTAGAGAGGGAGAAAGAGAGCAAGATGAAGAGTGAAGAGAAGAGGAAGAGAGAGAGAAGAGAAGTAGAAGAAGAAGAGGGGATAGAGAGAAGTAATAGAAGAAGGAGAGAGAGAGGAGGGAGAGAGAGAGTAAGAAGAGGATGGTTATATTTTATACGAAAAGAGGAGAGAGAGTTAAAGGGTAGAGAGAATAATGAATAGAAAGATAAGAAAGAGAGAGAGAGAAAAAAAAAGAGAAGAGAGGTAGAGTTAGAGCGGAGTTAGAGAGAAAAAAAGAGCAGATAGAGTAGGAAATGAGATAGAAAAAGCAGAGAAAGAAGGAGACATGTTAAAGAGTAGAGAGAAAATCAGAATAAGGGAGTAACTCGGAAGCGATCATTCGCAGAGTAATAAATTCCCGCCCCATATATAACTTACGCACAATATATGCTTTAATTCTCCGCAAGAAAATTGAACTTGGACTCCCACTCTTCTCGGGAACAAGGAAGATGGACAATTCTTTAATTTTTCGGATAAATCTTCTCAATTGAACTTTAACATATCTTGATAAAGCATTCTTGGCTGAAAAAGAACGTTTGAAAACAGATAATTCTTCATTTTGGGTACGTGGATTAATAGAGAGAGGAGATATAGATGAATGGATCAAGTGATGAAATAGGTGGGGAGAGGAAAGGGAGTAGAGAGAGAGATGAGAGAGAGAGGAGAGAGAGTAGAAGAGAGAGAGAGAGAGAGAGAGAGATTGAGAGAGAGAGAGAGAGAGAGAAGAGTAGAGGGGGGTGGTGTGATAGGGGGGGTAGTATTAGTTTAGGGAGCTTATAGGTGAGTTATAGTAGTTGGGTAGATAGAGTGGGGGGAGAGAGCGAGGTTTGGAATGAGAGAGAGGTAGAGACGAGAGAGGAACAGTTAGAAGAGATAGATAGAGAGATAGATTTAAAGAGAAGTAGAGGAGGAGTTAAGATTAAGCTGAGGAGGGAGTTTAGAAGGAGAGAGAGCTAAAGAAAGAGAGAGAGAGAGAGAGAGGGACAGGTAGAAAGGGAGATAGGGAGAGAGAGAGGGAGAGAGAGGAAGACGAGAGAGTAGAAGAGAGAGTGGAGAGTAGAGAGAGTAGATGGAGAGAGAGAGATCGAGAGAGAGACGAGAGGAGGGTAGGGAGGGAGGAGGGTGGTGGAGGGTGGTAGGTGTGAGAGTGAGAGGATGTAGGGTGGGAATGGTAGGATGGGTAGGGCGGTAGGTGGTGGGTCGGTAAGTTGTGGAGAGTGGTGGAGCGATGATGATAGGAGAGAGGAGTTGAGGATGAGTGAGATGAAGAAGGAGATGATGAGGGAGAGAGATAGGGAATGAGGTGATGGTGGTGGTGTAGGTTTGTGTGGGAGTTCAGGATATGGAGAAGTAGGGATGGAAGAGAGAGAGGATAGAAGAGAGAGAGAGTAAGTAAGATAGAAGAAGAGAGAGAGAGATAAGAGCGAGTAGAGAGAGTAGAGAGAGAAGATAGGTAAGAGACGATGAGATAGAGATAACGAGATAGAGTATAGCAGAGGAAGGCTAAAAGGAGTGAGATATAATATATAGATATAGATAGGTGTAGAGAGAGAGAGAGATAATTAGAGTGTTAAGATGATATATAGATAGAGTTAGAGTAAATAGTATAAAGATGAAAATGAATGAGATAGAGAGGTAGAGATATATGAGAGATCCACATGGAAAAAAGAAATAAAGAAATGAAAGAGAGTGAGAATCGGAGAGAGCAGAGAGAGAGGAGGAATCGGAGAGAGAGAGAGAGTAACAAGAAAGAAAGAACGGTGCAATATAACAGTATAATCTATTTACTTCACCGTCCGTTTGCAAACGCAAGTCGAGAGACTTTTATCGCAGTTCAGTCGTTTGAAAAGCTTACATGGAAAATAAACTCCTCGATAGAGAAGACTGATAATCGACGCCAGCCAGACGCTAATGATACGAGCGTGGCGGGAAAATACCGCTTTGGCAATGAATGTAAAAGCAACAGTGCAATCTACTACGGTTGAGCTTGTTGCCTCGACCCTCGCTTCAAAAGCCGTACGCGTATCACCAGCTATAAAAAGGGTCTCTGCTTTTATTAAAAAGGAGAGAGTACAAGATGGCAGCAACATTTCGGAACAGCGCTTCGTGCAGGTTACGATTCTGTTGGTCTTGGATTCAGAAACCATGTCGGAGGTTTCGATACTCTTTTATTTTTATATAAATTCTTCTTATAGTCGCGTAAGAGAATTTTAACTGAAAATGTATATAGTCTGGTTTCCCCTCCACCGTGCATCACACTTATCGGTTCCCTAATTACAGTATCGTTATGTAAGGATCTTTTCTAACTTTTACATACATTCCATGAGCCACGGGTGTGTTCTATACGGGTGTTACCTTGTGAAATTATGATATTCTGTTCTGTTAGCCTTTACTTAACTGAATGATCTATGTTTTCAAATTTATGCATTCTTGATATTTGCGCATTGCAATCATAATACCTTGTAAAACATAAATGAAACATGAAATGCATTTCGAGTAAAATCAAACACCTCTTCAGGCATTTTCCTTGTCTGTGTTTTATTGTCTCTTTACACATCTTACTGCAGTTTCAATCTCATTTTGTTTGAGTAGACAAGGAGCAGTTTTGTATACCAGATATGGACATTTTTTTTTCACATTACCTTTAATATAATTAGTTTACAAGATTGTTTTTTTTATTCTGTCAATATGAGAATTACGGCAAAGTAAAATGATATCGATATTCTATTTTCTGTGTGCAAAACCGGCGGATGTATTTAAATAGTAATAGCAATAATAATAAAACAAATCAAAACAAAAAATGTAAAAAGTAATAAATAGCAACTCGCTGAAACTAACATGAAGGTTGGCCAATGAAAAAAATATATCAAAATAACATACAATAACATTATCCATACTTTTTACCTAATGAAGCGTTATTGAAATAGTTACTCGAGCACACACTCGATACCAATTATATGTTACCATTTACTTCACGAAAACTACATGGAAAGAGTTATTACGTAAGAGGGTAAAGCCTGCATTATCTATGTTTTAACAAGTAAATCTATTTCTCTCTTACATGTTCGCCCTTTGATTCTGTCTCTATCTATCTCTGTCTTTTGTTTATCTCTGTCTCTATCTGTATTTCTCTGTCTCTCCTCATGTCTCTTTTTTCTTTCTCTCTCTCTCTCTCTCTCTCTCCTCTGTCTCTCGCATCTCTCTCTCTCTCTCTCTCTCTCTCTTCCTCGCTCTCTTCTCTTCCTCCCCTTTCTCCTTCTCTCTATCTCTCTATCTTCCTTTCTATGTCTGTCTGTCTTTTTCTCTCTCCAACGCATGCAGGTGCTTAAATAGAACGATTGAAATCTAAAGGAAAGAGAAAGGAAAAAAACCATAGCAAAGTGAACAATTCATAGTAATTTAAAGCCTACAGTTATAGTATATTATATGATTGAGTTAATTATTAAGATCAGCTAATGTCAATACTTATATGCAGACTCGTTATGGCAAACATTAAAGTCTTCATTTATACTTCAAATAATGAGAATTTTATATTTGTTACATTATCCTTCTAGATAATCTAAATTCAACATTTTATATGTACAGTTAGATACGCAGATATCGTCCTCATTATACGTACTTCTTATGAAAGATGTACTATATATAGTACAGTAATTATATGTCGTGAGACGCGCGTCTTGCATAAGCTCGAACACTTACAATGACCCTAATATTTTCACATTGTCATTCAGGATATAACCAATTAGGAGAGGACTTAGGAAACTTTGATTATTCTTTCATCCTAGATGTTTAGGATGATCCTGTGGAGTCTGATTTAATGGATTGATACTGTTTAAATTATAAATGATTATGTCGGATCGTTCGAGTGACTGGTAAATTATAACATGGAATTTTTCATTACTGTCAGCTCGAGATGAAACACACGACATCTCCTGTACCCGAATTATTAAGATCACTTGGAATCCAAAGTTACATACGTTCTTTATAAAGGGCATTACAGATTAAGACGGTATTAGCTGAGTGAAGATCCTATTCTTTTACCATAGGTAAAGAAGAAAATTTCAATATTTTTTTATAAGGGGTAGGATTCAAAAGTACCGAATCGAGTCATGTATATATACTCTTGGTCTCGGAGAATACTTTTAGTGAATGAAGGACGTATTCTTGTTTTTAGCGAAGTGATATATATTATATATTATATCCATTACTATGCATAATATAATTAAGAAGTAGTTATATTGTTAGGTACTGCATAGTTACCCCTACTCCCTACTACTTGCTTCATCATGCTTCTTGTTCTATTATATATCGTGCACGGAAAGGTTTAGTGTGACAGTGGATGCTCAAGTGATGAGATCACGGTCGCGGGGACAAAAAAAGGAAGAAAAAAAATGAAATTAGAATGAACCAGTTACAATAAGTTTTTGGCAAATATGCTGGTGAACGTTCACCGGTAGGAGGCATTAGGAAATTTAATTTTAATATTTCACCGTATGACTCGATTGCTTCCAGCCACATTTTATCTTTGTATAGGTTAATACAGGATTATGGTCACTGTTATTAACTATCAGTGATTAATTAAAACAGATTAAGAGAAGACGTTGTTATATTGCACTAATATATAATCATAAGCTGATAATTGGATTCAACAGTCAATTTCATATGACACTAAAGGGTAATACAATAAATATTAAGCAGTATAGTAACTGCACTACAAAGGAATAACCAGCGCCATTTTAGAAATTCTTAAGTATTACGTTACATCTAAAAGGCGAATGACACAGTAAATGCCACTCTTACATACGTACTTATCACCTGCACACGCCTTTATGTGACAGCTTAAATACACATTACCTCACAATATTGACACACACA
>NW_020868296.1:473803-486303 GCF_003789085.1 Penaeus vannamei
GGTGATGATAATAATAATTACAATGATAATGATAATAATAATAACAATAATAACAATAATAATGATAATTATAACAAATTAAAGCGATAATAGTAAGGGTATAGTGATAAAAATAGTAATAATAATAACAACAATAACACCAATAATAACGATAAGGATGACAATACTACTACTACTACTAATAATAATAATATTACTAATAACAATGATAATGATTGTGATGATGATGATGAGGAGGATAACAATAACAATAATAATAATAATAATAATAATAATAATAATAATAATAATAATAATAATAATAATAATAATGATAATAATAGTAATAACAATAGCAATAATAACAAAAACAACAACAACAACAATAATAATAGTAATAATAATAATGATAATAATAAAATAATAATAATGGTAATGATGACTATGATAATAAGAAAAACAACAACAACATTAACAACAATGATAATGATAATAATGATGATCATAATAGTGATAAGAAAATAATGAAGATGATCATGGAAATAATGATGATAATGATAATAATGAGAACATTAATAATAAAATAATAGAAATGATCACAATAAAAATGATCCTGTTACTACAACTAATAATAATAACAGTGATGATTATGATATCAGTAACAATGATCATAGAAATGATAATGATCGTTATTATAATAATGATACTAATAATGATGATAATAACAATGACAATAATAATAATGATAATGAGGATAATGATATCAATCATAATAAAGACAACAATAACAGTGCAAATAATAATGATGGTAAAATAATAATAATAATATTACTAATGACGACAATAATGATAATAACATATTGTAATAATCACACTGAATACTTAATGGCAGTCTCATAAATCATTCTGGGAACATTCCATTTTATATATAAAGACTAAGAATGTCAGATTATAGACTTTCCTTACCCTTAGATAAATCACAAGAAAATCTAAAAGCAAAGACCGGCAAGACATCAGTAAATTTGTTTATATATGGCGGCCATTTTAATATAATAATTTGTGCAATTCCCAAACTTACCATTCCATCAGATTACGTGACTCTTCACTGTTAATTTTTTGACGCATAACGAATCTTTGGAGAGAATTAATGTATTTATTCCACATTGGAAATCTAAATTTCGGTTAAGTACAATGAATTGCATTATGTTTTGATGTGATTCCAGCATATGATTATCTCTGCACCAAATGTAAACGTAATGTAAATAAACGTGTCCTCAGTCGGACGAGCAAACATGACCTACCAGTCGCTATACCTTTAGTCAATCTTCTAGTCTACAACCATTTTATCATCATAATGTTAACTTCCTGTCATCAGATAGCGAAAGACTACGATGATATAACCCACAACAAAAAAAGACAAACTCACCCAGAATCTATGTGCGAGGGCAAAAAACCGTAACGACCCACGTAACTGCAGCCCACGATCGTACCTAGAGCCTGACGTGTTCGCCGGGGTAGTTAGCCAGAGGTCGATAGGTAAGTAGCCGTGACGATATGCTGGCAACTCGGACGGTGCACGATCATATGGCTGCCGGAACCTTGCGAGAGACATGGATAAAAGGAGGCGAGAGGGATGGGATATAATGGAATAAGAGCGAGGAAGTAGAAAGAGAGAGAGAAAAAGAAAAAGAAGGGAGGCTAAGAAGAGTTGAGTCGGAGGGGGGAAATGGGAGGAGAATGAGGGGGAGGAGGAGGATGCAGGAAGGAGGCGAAAAAGGAGAGGGGCCGCAAGAAATAAGAAGGACATAATGCTGGGTCAGAGAAGACAAGGACGGGGGTAAGAAGGGGGGGGGGAGTTAGACTTGATCTCACTGCGCGCCAGAAGCAGAAAACGAGGATCCGCTGGAGTAACATGAGTAAGGCGAAGACAAAAGCAAGAAACACAAACAGATAACAAATATTCTTTGTGCGTCTTAAGAACGAAATCACGGATAAATAAAGACAAATAAAGAGCATTCTTTATACAAAAAATGTTTTGAGAACGAAATCACAGATTTACAAAGACAAAAAACATGAAACTAATGACGAAAAGAGAAAAAAAACGCCCTAAGAACGAAGCAGGAGATGAACCAACCGCAGAAAAGTAAGAGAACAGCTGAAAACACGCAGCAGAGAGGCCAGAAACAGAAGAAAAAAAGAAAGAGTAAACAATAATCTACCACAGAGGAAGCCAGCGACCATTGCCAGAGGAGGAAGCAGACAACAATCGCCTTTGAGGGAACCATGCGACCGTTGTCATGGTGTTTATCCCAGGTGACATTCACACTTCCGGTAATTGAGTTTTCACAATGGTTTCCGTCCATTAGTCCTCAAAGAAACAAGAGCAACAGTCCAAGACAACATTCAGACACGTGCACGCTACCCAGGCGAGGATGTCACAAGCACGTTCCCTTGTACTTCAGTCCCGGGGCACCATTTTATAGCTAGGACAAAAAGAAAAATGGAAAAAGGATTCTTTAAAGGAAAAATTATTTATTTTCATTCGCTTGTCTGAGTCGGTTTGTCTCGTTTATTTGCGATGTTATCATTTTGATGATCATGATATCAAAAACATTGATAATGTTGTAAATAATCAGAAAAGGACATCATGACAACTATAATACCCATCGATATTACAATTATCACTATTATTATCATTATCTCTATTGCTATTATTATATTTAGCACTGGTAATAATAATAAGGATAATGGTAATGATAAGGATAATAAAAATGATAATGATGATAATAATGATATTGATACTGATGATTATAAATATGGTAATGATAATAATGGTAAGTGATAGTAAATCATTATCATCATCATTATCATAATTACCATTCTTACCATTACCATTATTATCATCGGTGTTCTTGTTATCATCTTGATTATTGCTGTTATTATCGCCATCAAGATTGTTGTTATTGCTGCTATCATGTTCTTGTTATCATGATCATTATCTTTTATCATTATCATTATTGTTATTGCTGATACTATTATCACTATTATTCATTATCATCATTATCATTATTGTTATTGCTATTATTTTATTATTATTATTGTTATTATCATTATCATCATCATCATTTTTACTATTAACATCACCCTGTTACTATGGTAATGATTATGGTGATAATAACAATAATAATAATAAAAATAAAAATAATGATAATGATAATAATAATTATTATTTTCATTATCATTTTCATTACTATTATTACTATTATTATTGTTATCATTATTATCATTACAAATGCCATTGTTATTTTTATCATTATTGTTATTTTGTATTCATAACTGTTATTACTATTATTATTATCAATAATACTATTTTCCCTCATACCATTATGATCACAACCATTATCATAATAATTACCAATAACACTAATACCACTGATTAAAAAACAGTTAACATTTTAAGAACGAATTAAATCCCTTCTTTATCAGTTATTACAATTTGTTAATGGCATGCAAACAAGCCACGTGCAGGAACCACATCATACACTTTAGAAAAATAATATGACTATTTTGCAATTTCGTTCTTAACGTGTTGCCATGAGATTAGTTACAGCTGTGAGGTCAACATCGCGATCAATAAGTATTAGGTCACAGGCATCCTTAGTTAAGGCGTGAACAGCATCATGCAGTCAGTTCATCATAAGCCGAAAACCCCACACAAAGCGTGCATGATACACTAGCCCCCCCCCCCACCCCCACCCCCACCCCCTCCATTAGATTGTGTTGTATCAACTTCATCATCTTTGCATGATCAGATTTAGGAATTACCTGACTCAAGGTCCGCTGGCAGAATGCATTTCCGCAGCGGAGCCCAGCTTGTTGCAGAATCTTTTGCTTGAAGAAGGCACGCAAACTCTTTTCTGGCACGATTTTTAAAAGCTGAGGAAAACCTTACCATTGTGCTTTATGTGTTTGATTGTATTGTGAAGGCGGATTCTTCTCCGGGACTCGCAGGAGAGAGGAAAGGGTTAATGTTCTTGAAAAGTTCTACGTATGTATATCTATTCGTTTGTGATTTTTTTCATCGAATAGCAACAGCAACAGCATTGATAATAATTCTATTAAAATAACAATACCGTTGTTATAGTAATGATAATAATGGTGCTGCTAATAATGGTGATAATCATTCTACTACTATTCCTACTACAACTAATAATAATAATGTTGATAACAATAATAATCAATAGCGTTGATTATCAGCACTATCATTATCATTACAGTATCCTCATCATCATCATTATCATTATTGTTTTTGTTATTATTGTCATTATTATTATTATTGTTTTTGTTATTACTGTCACTATTATTATCATTGTATTGATTATATTGATAGTCATTAATATCTAAATATCATGGTTTTGGCATTATGCACATTGACGCAATACATTCACACAATTAATATAAAGAAATACAGCGCCACGAAAGCGGTTCACGAGCGTTGTGTTCACAAAGGGCGCCTGCTTTCTTCCACGAAAACAAAGGACTCGGTAAGTGTTTCTCGACTTGCCAAGACATTATTTCCTTTGCCTCACCAGGATGATATGTGAAGGAGGTGAAGTAATCCTCAGTCTTGACTCCAAGCCTGCTTTGTGGGCCCCTGAGTCCCACTTCAACCCGATCCTCCTTGCTTCCGCCTCGTATGAATACCCTTGTTGATGACCCGCCAGACGATGCTTTAAAGGAGAAAAAGTTTGATGTAGTCGTTAAATATCTTTGTGATACAAGTATTGGATCTTTTATTCGATCTTTTATTGGGTGTGTTGAAAGTATAATGATGTGGGTGGTGCAATGTTTACTGATGGCATTGTTGCCAGACCGAAGAATTTCCGAGTATTAGTGTGTCTTTACTTTGCTTGAGTATAAAAGCCGCGTGATTTTAAAGTCAAATGTCTGTTCCCTATGAATTGCAGTTCCTCCTTGGTCGTGAATAGATAGATATGTATATACAAACGGCTATCTGATGTATCATACACTGAACAAAAATGACAACAAAATCCTTTTTATCGTGTGTAACAGTCTTTTGCCATTCCCTAGTCATCGACGTAATTATCTGTTCTATATATAGAATGTAAATCCTGCCGTTCGGAAATCCCCCTAAAAAATAAAAAAAGAAAAATAGGAAAAAAAAGGTTTCCGAAGATATTCAGTTCCCAAGGGCGACGGATAAAAGGTTGTGCACCCCCGTACTATGAACATCTCCGATCGATGAGAATCACTGACTTCACCGAGTCTCGTGAATATGTAAGGGTCTCAAGTTTTTACGTGTTCAGAGCAGCAGAACTGAGAGTTTCTCCGACGGCGCACATGCTACGTACATACATCAAGTCGGCGGTGTATGTGATACGATGGCTGCACGCAACTGGGCCAGGTTGCTGGAATTCTTCCGTCGAACAAATGAGACGCTGTAAAGATTCTTTCTTCATTCACAAAATTGCAAGTTGGTCGGTTAGTCAGGGCAACATACTCTCCCTCCGGAATCAATATCCGGCAAGTACCGACTGCACCGACCTCAGGGTCTATGACATGCTCGTAAAGGATTTCTTGCGAAGACGTTGGAAGGGTCTACTGTCCGTGGGATCGCCGTAGGGGCTGGTAGGGGGGAATACAATAAGGGGCATTAAAAATGTACGTTGATGGATAATGACAGAAGCAAATTACTTTATGAGAACATACTCAGACACACTTATAAACACAGACTCACAAACACACACGCACATAAATGCACAAATACACAGACACACATGCACAGACACAAACACACATATAAACAAACAAACACACATATAAACAAACAAACACACACACACACACATACACACACACACACACACACACGAACACACACAAACAGAGAAACGCACTGAATCACGCACACACTAGCAAATAAACATGTCTGGGTGAATTTTACACATGTGCAGACAACCAAAACAAACACTCACCTTCTCTAATTGTGTCCAGGTCACGTAATACTTACTACTAACTAAAAGGGATTATAGAGACGCCGAAACTAGAGCGGATTAATAGGATTAAAAGGCGGATTGCTTAGGATGTAACTGCCATAGAAGGATTGGTTTAGACCGCTCATAATTGGCTGAAATTATAGCTTTCATTATCGAGACCCATTTCCCCTTTCCTGTTGTTATCGTTACCATAATTTTAGCATTGTTGTTATTTTTTACAATCAGTATGAATTTCAATTTTATTTGAAATAGGATTTTTATTATTATTTCTATCGTTATCATCGTCAGCCTTATTATTTTATCTTTGTTATATTATCATTATTAGGATGTGGCAACAACTGTAATCATTGTAATCATATTGTTATCATTGTTGATAATGATAGTAATAACAATAATTACAATCACATACTGATCCCTAACATAATGATATTAATAGTAATGATAATGGTAATGATAATAATAATAACAGTGACGATGAAAATTAGTAATAATGATTTTTATGTATAATGATGGTGATGATTTTGATATATAATGATGATAATGATGATAATAATTAATGAAAATAACAATGATAATTAATATAAGAATAATGATGACTATGATAATAATGATAATAATGATAATGACAATAGCAATAGTAATAATAATAATCATGATAACATTTATGATATCAATAATGATGATAATAATAGTAATAAAAATGACAGTAATAATAGTAACATTTATAATGATAATGACAATAACGATAATGATGATAATAATAATGGTAATGATAATAATTATAAAAATAGATGAAAATGATGATAATGATATTCTGATAATGATGATAATAACAATAATACCAGTGACAATGGTAATAACATTATTGATATTACTTTTCTCTTATAAGATGATATATTGTTGAATATGATGACATTATCATTGGTATCAATTTGTCACCACACACACACACAATCTCACACACACGCACACACAAGCACACACACACATACACACAAGCACACATACGCAGATACACAACCACACACACACATACACACGCAAGCACACACATACACACAAGCACACATACACAGATACACAAGCACATACACACACACATACACAAGCACACACACACGCGCAAGAAAACGCCGCACAGCGATTCACAATGGCGCCTGCAAGCCAAATAGTATATCATATATCTGACACGGGACGACGTCGTGATGAAAGGGAAGGCGTGAGTGCAGACCGGGACACAGCAGTTTGTGAAGGAGAATGAGGATTACTTTGAGATGAATCAAGGCGAGGTCAGAGGTCACGGGACAGGAGGAAAAGGCAGCAGGGGTCACACAGGTAAAGAACGTCATGTCAAGGTAGGGCAATTGCTTCGGAAATTTAGTATAATTACGGAGAGGAAAAAAATGCGAATTATCTTTCGGGTGTGATTTGCGGCGAAAAGTAAGTCGAATTTTGATGTATTTTAGAATTCCAGCGCCTGTCATTTTAAGGATAATTCCAAATGCACTTAAATACCTACAAATATAACACACACATTCAAATACCTGTACCTCTATTTCTGTTTATCTATACCGTCTTAGTACCTATTCATCAATACCTGTATGAGCTCCGGCGTACCTTCAACAGCAAAATTACAGATCCCACTTTAACCATTATATATTTACCATTATTTCTATCGCCCCAGCACATATTTCACAACCACCGCACGAAGCAGAATATAACCTGCTCGTCTTGATTTAGCGTTTCCGTTTACATTAGCTAGTTCCGTGTCCCTGCGAAGCGCTGTTTATCATCTCTTGACTTCCTGCATCAGCTGATATAGAGTCAATGCCATATTTATTGCACGGCTCAGCTAGTAAGTACTCGGCTCTCGTTCCCTAGCTTGTGCTACTTTGCCTGGTTAGCTTTCGATGTCTTTACTCCTCCTTTCTCGATTCTTTCTCTTCTCTTTCACGATCTCTCTCTCTCTCTCTCTCTCTCACTCACTATCTCTCTCTCTCTATCTCTCTCTCTCTCTCTCTCTCTCTCTCTCACTAACCTCTCTCTCTCTCTCTCTCTCTCTCTCTCTCTCTCTCTCTCTCTCTCTCTCTCTCTCTCTCTCTCTCTCTCTCTCTCTCTCTCTCTCTCTCTCTCTCTCTCTCTCTCTCTCTCTCTTCCTCTCCCTCTCTCCCTCTCTCCCTCCCTCCCTCTCCCTTGGACGTGTGGTCTCCCAATACCTGCCGCTTCAGGTCTCAAGTACTGTTGATGCAAGTACTGCGGGATAGTATCGTATTGCTGCTTTGATTGACTCTCTTGTGAAGGAGGAACTTGTTGTGTAGTTCTGGTTTCGTTTGCTGATATCTAAAGTTGGAGGACTTTACATCAGTACGGAAGTTTATTAGTATATATGACTTTGGTAGTCAAGATTTATGTAACGGATAATCTGTACGTAAACTCTTTTTTTTCGGAAGTTGTACAGATTGAGACGGTGGAGCTTTGCTTGATTGTAGCTTTTGTTCTCATTTAATTGTCCATCTATTTATTCATTCATTCATTTTTAAACAGCTATAGTGGCTTCGCGATCGTTGGAATCCCTGAATACGAGAGAAGCACAATCTGCGCTCAGCTGCATTGCCACTGGAGTGACAAGCGTATGGAAAGACGTGTGGCAATTGCAGTGCAAGAGGCAGAAGCTTAATGGCATGCATGGCTGTTACGGAGTAGCGGTTTGTCAAAATTATGTTGTCGTTGTTAACATAAAGGTGTGTATATAGTATTCTCGACTGACTGAAGAACTCATCACAATGCAGCTGCTGTGTCCACACCTGCTCATGATGTCAGTCATCACCTTTTGACTCCAGCACCACCTGCTGCGTTTAATACTGGCGCTTCTGTGGTCGCAAGTGCCGCTGCGTTTAGTATTCCGATGTTCGGTCACAGTACAAACGCCGACTTGTATCATGCAGTCCATAAGTCATTCGCTGGTTACAAGAGGCCAAGGAATTGCCGAGTCCTTCGCCTATAAAAGTTCCAAACAAACACGCATTCGCCATTAGAAGACACTTGCAAGGCGTTGCCAGAACACCCCGGCACGAACAATGTATGGAATCCCGTGTTATTAAGCGAATCTCACGATAAGTTATTGCCTGGAAATCCTCCATGTAGGGTGTAGTTAGGGCGTTGGGCGTGACGGGAGGCGGCGGCGACGGCGCGCACCGCCCTCGCGTCTCCCGCAGGAACTCTTGCTCGCCCTGGCTGGGAGCGGGGACATTAATCCAGCGAGTCTTCCGTTCGTAGTTACTATACCTGGTAATCTGATGTCACTAATGTATACTCACGATCCACACATAAATTTTTATGGTCATATTAATACCATGAGTTCAGTTGTTGTACAAGGTTCGTTTTCCATCGCAAAGTTCAATTTTCTCTCGCAAGGGTCGTTTACTGTGACAGAGTTCGCTCTCTATTGTAAAGTTCATGTACCGGCGCACACTCGAAAATACTACATATCCTTTATGTTTCATGATGACACTGCGATATACTCAAATTTGCTCAGCAGATGTTAGCAAGAAATGAGTTTTGGATTATTATACTTCAGTCGAGAGAGCAGGTGTGAGGGTGCGTGTGTGTGCCCTTGTGTGCGCATGCGGGGAAGGGGAGGGAAGATGAGGGGGCAATGATTGTCATCCTGCAGCTTTCAAAATAAAGAATGCGATTCTAAAGTGCTTCACTATCTTCATATAAAGAAGGAAGAGTAATGTCGCAGGCAGTCGCGCCCAAAGGTGATCTTTCTCCAACTTTCGAAGAATCGTTATTTTATCGCCGCTCCCTCTTTGCTTATCGTTTGTAAAAATAATCAAACAGAATTTAATAATTTCTCAGAATGCGAGAAAGGACTTTAATTTATGTTTCGCTGTAATGAATTCATGAACACACACTTGTAGTCTGAGCATCGAGTTCCGAGATTACTAAATGCAAGCACTGAAGTATAGGAATTCATGAGGTGCAGTCAAACGTGCTTTTAAAGGTTTCTAAGTACCAAAATAAATGGATGGCTTTGACTTTTGCAGTTTTCTCCTCATGTCTAGAAAGAAGTCTGTGAAAAAATCATATCATTGGCATTTTTACTGATATATCTTAAGCTAACAGTATCATTAATAATGTTAATTGTACAATATCAACGCTATATATATTTAACGCACTATTAATTGAATCATATGATTTTCGTTTTCATGGAAATAATCTCAATTCTTTGCAAAATCGAAAGCTATATGCAATATAAAATAATTGCAAGTTTTTTGTGTGCAATCACAGAAAACTCATACCTTTTAAGGTGCAGTGGACATGATTACGGATGGATATTTATAGATTGTGACAACAGGCACCCAGAACGCGCTGCACCTAGATCAGGTCTATTTTTGAAGATTAATTTCGAACCAGGTTATGCAATACGTATATACACAATTTCGCCGTTTCGCAATGAGCGGTCGCGGGAGCATAATCTTAAACATCTATTCGTGACACAACCGTGGCCATTGGAGCTTAAAAAAAGAGAGAGAAGAAAACGGCGTATCATCCATTGTAAAATCGTATGATCTGATCTTTCGAAAATTATTCCCCGCAAGAGAGATCTTCGATGCAAATGTAAGTATGCAGCCTCGTCTGTCGCTGCCCTGTGGAGGGAGGGACAAAGCTTGCGTTTTGCATAACAGGATACTAAGTTCTATCATTATTACAGGAGAACCGATGCGGAACGAATGCTAAGCAGGTAAAAAGGAGGAAGGAACAAAGAGAGGAAGAGAAGAAGAAAAAACGCGCCGATGGAAATGACCGAGAGAAAGAAGACGCGGATCTATCATTTCCTCGCTTCGCCCGTTCCGCCCCGACGCCGAAAGGGAAACCCGATTAAAATGCCGGAGTCAAGCTAAAGGAAAAGGCATCCCTGTTAAACGAGCTCCTGAGCACAGCTAACGAAATGAAGTGTTGCGTCAGGTACTGCCTTGTCATTTCCTCTACCAACCTTCGTGCTGGGTAACCACGTGGGGCAACTTGGAAGACCTCCCCACTTCCCACTACCTGCGCCTTCCTCCCCACTCCCTGTTCCCTTCCCCCTACCCCTTGGCATGATCAGGTTAATGATAGGATCGCATCCTATTATTAGTGCCGGGATGGTAAGTCCTATTGTCCATGCTATGTTATACTTCAAGGAAAATGTATTGAAGTATCTGTTCTTAGGGTCGTCTTGCCCTTAAGGGGGAAGAGGCGGAGTACGAAGGCCCGGGTGGAGTTAGGATTGTGATTTTAGGATGCAGGAAGGGCCAGGGTGAAGGGGGCGAAAGGGAGGGACAGTCGCAGCCTGGGTGACTGAGGCGAGGCGGAGGAAGCGGGTTGTGGGAGGCATGGGCATGATCGGGGCAAGGCCAGCATACAGACGTGTCACGGAACAAGCATATCACTTGCCCTTCCCCTCCGCACCCTCCTATGCTCACTCCCATCCTCCTCTTCTTTCTTTTTTCTTCTTCTTGTTCTTCCTCCTCCTTCTCCTCTTCTTCAGCTTACCTCCATTTCTTTCTCCTCTCCCTCTTACTCCATCACCTTCTCTTTTTCCTCCGCCTCCACCTCTCCCCCCCCCCCTCTTACTTTTCTTCCTCCTCTCTCTCCTCCACCTCCTCCTCCTCTTCCTCCACCATCACCCACATCGTCCCTCCTCCTCCTCCTTTTCCTCTTCCTCCACCATCACCACATCGTCCTCCTCTTCCTCCCCTTTTCCTCTTCTTCCTCCTCCTCCCCCTTTTCCTCTTCCTCCACCATCACCACATCGTCCTCTCCTCTCTCTCTTCCACCTCCTCTTCCTCTTCCTCCACCACCACCATATCGTCCTCCTCATCCTCCCCCTCTTCCTCCTCTTCCACCACATTATCCTCCTTATCCTCCCCCTCTTCCTCCTCCTCCACCACATTATCCTCCTCCTCCTCCACCTCCTCCAGCCTGCAGTCCAGCCCTGCTTCGGCGTCCGTGACAATATCCACGTCCGTGTAACCATAAAAAAATCTGTCCTGTGTCCTGGTCCGAAGGAGGATCCTGAAGGACACACCCCGGGACTGAGGCTCGGCAAGGAGGTTCGTTCGCATAGTGTGTGAATACGGCGCAAGGCAACGTATTAAGGAGAACGGTTGATGCAGGATTTGTTGGTATCCTAGACTCGCCATCACGTTCCTGCCCCACCACTCTGACCCCTACCGCCAAGACGCACCCGGACCTGTGTGTGCGTATGTCCGTGCGTGTGTGTATGCGTGTATGTGTGTGTGCGTGTGTGTGTGTGTGTGTGTGTCCATGTGTGCGCGTACCGTCTTGATGATGTTCGTCACCGCAACACATCCATTACAAACACCTTCCTCACCTTTGAAGATGAAGTGATTATATTTAATTATTCTTAAGTACTCCCCTCCTCTCGCGCAATTATCACTGACAACATAATTATTATTGATAATGATTGTCCTAACTTGCTATACTGTTGACCCTCAT
>NW_020868296.1:491303-499206 GCF_003789085.1 Penaeus vannamei
ATGGCTGAAATGTTGCTTATAACTAATCAAACAAGGTCATTTTTCTTAAAAGCCGGATCGGACAATGGAACAATCTATTATTTGATTTTCTCTCTCACGGGGACCTTGCTTATGCGTTGGAAAATGTTTGCTTGCAATATGTAGACAAGGTGCGTCCGCGAGGCCTTCCATTAATCATGCAGGACGGCGTCTGTCAGCATTCGGCCCAAGCAGTTCTCTCTAATCCCTGCGTCATGCATATGCTTGGAACTCCATATCGCTGGGGTTCCTGCGCAGGCTATACTTAGGAACAAACGATGAGGATGTTAGTGTCAGGGCGAAATTTTACGTTGCAAACCCTCTGTGCTGATCGTGTTATATTATCCTAACCACACACAAACAAAGAGAGAACGGGAGAGGGGAGTTTACAAGGAGGGGGGGGGGGGGGTAAAGGAAATGTTTGGTTCAAATTCAAAATTTATCAAAACTAAAACATGAAATTCTATAACTTACACACAACACACACACACACACACACACAACACACACACACACACACACACACACACACACCACACACACACACACACACACACACACACACACACACAACACACACACACACACACACACACACACCCCTCGGCCGCCACACGAGTGCACACGTGCACATGCTTTCAAAAAAGCGCTTCGGAGAATTTCCTCGCGGAGCAAGGCAGGAAGAGAGACAAGAGGGCGGAGGCAGATGCACTGCTCCTTGTGAAGAGCTCTGATGACGTTCTCAGAAGGAGAGGTAATTGCAGCGTGTGACTGCGTGTGCTCCAAGACCTCTACAAGACCGCGTGTTCTCGTCGGAGGGGCGAGGGAGGCGCCAAAGCCATCTTTCTCTCTCTCTCTCTCTCCCGACCTGTTCAACCTCATCAGAATGTGACGCGCAGACCTCGCGACTCGCGCGGGGGAAGCGGGGACGCGCGCTGCTGACGGTCTGCCTTAGAGATAAACGCGGACATGATTTCGTGTTTAATATGCGCTTTCCACTGAATGGATTTCTTTCCTTTCCTGCCTTTCGATCTAGCAACATTACGCTTGCCCAGACGAGGAGTTTCAACCGCACTCAGAGCCAGGAAATTGTGTGGTCTGTTTACAAGCAGGGGCCGGAGGGGGGCGGGAGGGGGGGGGGTGTATGGAGAGAGGACGGTTAACCAATCAACAACGAAATAACCAATAATAACAATAATTAAGGTCGGAGAGGTGTTATTCACGCTGAGAGGTATTGATGATTGAACTTACTGCAGACAATGTTATGATTTGAAAAAGTAAAGCGATTCGAGTGAAAGTGAGAATCTGCGATAAATATGTCAATTGCATATAATCCATGTAACAGATACAACCTCGAAACTAATCGAAACGCAAATGAACATATGAATAAAACATGAATTCGGCAGTAGAAATATGAGACCTTTTGTTACATTACTAATTTATGACAACCTCATAATCACAATAACAATAATGACAGTTGGTGATTTCAATGGTCATAAAACTGACAATGATGATTATGCATGAGAAAGGAAAACGGGCGAAAATAACGGAAACGATAACTGATAATAAGGCTGGAAAGGTAAAAGTACTTTTAAGTTTTATAGTAAACTCTGATAATGAGGAAACCAATGAAAATGATCAGTGTTAGCGTCATTTTTCGTTATAGTAGGTATATAGTATATTCCTACGTCAAGTCTCTTTACATCATATGAATAAAGATGTAATAAAACACATGTTTAAGGAACTTATAGGTGGTTCATCGACGTTCAATCTAATGATCTCTGGAAATATAGCTAAGAACCTAAATGTCTGCACTGTACGGAACATCAGAAATAGCAAAGTACTTTCACCGTGAGAATCGTACCAACTACCCACGCTGCGACTATACCAAACGTGACGAGGTACACGCACAACGCTAACGAACCGAAGGAGAACCGGGCGGACGCGCAAACTCGCACGATTTCGTTCGCGGACCTAAAAAATTTCGAGCGCGTCCTGGAAGAAAGTCTACGGGGATCGCACGCCCGTTTCGGAAACCCAATCACTTCCTCCACCAGGCCATGACCACGTGATTGCCTCTGCTTGCACATAGTCACATTATTTCATGCTGGGTGACGATGATGACAGTATCGGGACACATAATTCAAACCCAATAAGCAAATAGTGCTTTGCTTTCGCTTAGCTTTTATTTCTCTCTTTTTTAAATCTTAATAACAAAAACTTTATATTCATTTTCTGGGGACGAAATATATGGACGCGAAAATGCCATGTGATATCTCACGTAGTACTAATCGCCTCTCGTTTCCTTTCCTTAAACGCTGTCGAAATGCTCAAAACTACAATAAAACTCCGAAACTGCAGCAGTCGGCCGGATGTATGAGGGGCAGCCGGTCGGGTGAATTTCTCACATATTAAAAATCATTTGAAGTGAGCTAAAGGGATGTGTACATACATCCACGGTCATCCATGCTGTATAGGCGAGTCTCCCATATCCATACTCATCCATGTTGCGTAGATTAAAGTTTATATCCACCTTCATCCATACATAATAGACGATTTTCCCACACCCACGCTCACCCATGCTGCATAGACGTATTTCCCACATCCACGCCATCCATACTGCATAGACAAATTTCCCATATCCACGCCCATCCATTCTTAATAGACAATTTTCCCTTATCCACGCCGATACCTATTACACAGACAAATTTTCTACATCCACTCTCATCCATGCTGCATAGACAAAATTCCCATATCCACACTTACCCATGATTAATACACGTATTTACCATATCCACGCTCACCCATGCTGTTGAGACGAACTTTCCATATCCACGCTCATCCATACTCAGACGATTTTCTCATGACCACACTCATCCATAGTGTAGAGACAAAATTCCCATATAGATGCTCATCCATGCTTCATTGCCACGTGAATTTCTCACGTATTCAAAATTGTTTGAAGTGAGCAAAAGGAATATAATGAATATATATATATATATATATATATATATATATATATATATATAATATTATATATATATTATATATAATATATATATATATATATATATATATATATATATATATATATATATATATTATATATAATATATATGATAATACACACACACGCATATAAATATATATTATATTATATACAGATATATACACATACATACACATATATGTACATATATGCATACACACACACACACATATATATCCCTGAGCCATACTGCATGGACGGCTTTCGCACGAGCGCAGAGGGCGACCTGCAGCGCCGCAGAGAGGCCGGGCTTTACCTTGAAGTGACTCATGCCCCGAGAACGCCAGTGCAAATGTGTCTCGTTATATAATTGGAACTCCGGAACACCCAAAGCTCACAATAATTCCCTTTATTTGTTTTAAAGTAAATACTCGAAAGAGCCGGGGGAGTCCGAGGTCGCAAGCGCACACATCAGTCCTATTATTAACCTAATCCCGGCGTCTAACAAAGGAGTAAAAAGTCGGTGAAATTAACCGCGAGGGGGAAGTGATCACCTTCTGTCATACTCCGCACGATGTCGATAGGGGATACGGAAAGCAATTATCGAACGCGGTGTATCATTTCGACAAAGAAAGGCGAGTCTTTGATGGGTAACTAGGTTTTCATAAGCTTCTGTTGTTTTCCCTCCGTGTAGCAACGATGATTAAAATGTGTCTCGCATTTGTAAAAGGTTAATGATAATTAGAATACTGATGATACTACAAGAACTGTTACTAATGATGATGATGATTATGATACTATTAATGGTTACAGTAACTAAAACATGATAATAAAAACGATAAACATTGTCCTGTAGACTGAAACGTGAAAGGTTTCATTAGATGTAGAAACTGCGTCAAAACTATTATCAATGGAACCTCACAAACCATGCTAATCTATCTTAGCCTTACCTGGTTAACGAGATTGAGCGTGTGTGTGAGAGAGAGAGGGGGAGAAGACGAGAGAGGGAGGGAAGGAAAGAGGGAGAGGGGGAGAGAGGGAGAGAGGGGAGAGAGAGAAAGAGGGAAAGAAAGAGAGAGATATTGATTTTGATTTGATAACATCTCTTTACAGAACAATGTCCATGCCCTGCAACAAGCCAGGATAAGATATAAAAGCATTTATCCAAACTGGTTGTCCTTCTATTTATGTAGAGGGCTCTCAGACAAACATTAGTGTTATATACATGCCTGAAGGGTTGTGTCATCATTGCATTATTAGTATATCATCTAGATGGTAAAAAAAAAACTTTTATATCACAAATCATGCCAAAGACAAGACCAGAGTCTATCATAAAAACATAATTAATGTGTTAATCTGTGGTCAGTACTTCATGATCAATAGGACGCATTTTTCATGCATCAAAGTAGGTAATCAGTAAGATTATGCGACTTTGGTGCCTTGCGCGGTTTACAATGGTGATATGAAACTGGCTTTGCTTCCAAAACTGCATCCTGTAAATACTGTATAGTGTACTGATATCCTTTGCGTAGCTTAGTCAGGATAACCTGCTGCCTCCGAGACAGTCCATTATAGACTTTATAGCGTTTGTCTATAACTGTTGTTCCGGCAATACTCTCATAATGCTAGATAGTACCATGTCCGTTCTTCTTCATCTTTTCAGGGGACCATACCTGGCCCTCGTAATCTCGAAGGCAGCTGATAACACGATTTTTAATTTGATTGAGAGATAGGGGTATTGCGGAATGTGGTTCTTCATGAGAAAGTGCTAATTTGGTTAATTGATCAACCCTGTCACTGCATGATATTCGTATGTGAGAGGGCATCCAATATAGTGAGACGAATACACTGTTCTGATAGTCTAGTAGAGAGAGAGAGAGAGAGAGAGAGAGAGAGAGAGAGAGAGAGAGAGAGAGAGAGAGAGAGAGAGAGAGAGAGAGAGAGAGAGAGAGAGAGAGAGAAACAGACAGACAGATAGACAGACAGACCGACAGACAGAGTGGGAGAAATGAATAGAAAGAGAAAGAGATAGACAGATAGATAGATTAAACATGCAGACAGACAAACAGACAGACAGACAGAGAGAGAGAGAGAGAGACAGACAGACAGACAGACAGACAGAGAGACAGACAGAGAGGCAGACAGACAGAGAGATAGAGAGAGAGAGACAGACAGACAAAGTTTTTTTTCATTCTAAAATTCTGTGAACATGATTTTTTGTGAGTAGTTTCCAAACTACAGTTGGTAAAAAGAAAGGAAAAAAATCACACGTTATTCTGTAACTGTTGAAGTACAAATAAGTTTAATTTGTAAAAAATGGAAGTGCTAATGTTCCTATTTTATAGGATAAAACTAGAAACAATATTTAAAAACTGCTATTCTTCACCTTCATAACTGGTTAGATCAAAAAATCAAATCTGTAAAAAAAAAAAGAAAAAAAAATATTCCTCATACATCTAAACTTCGTATTCGAAACATTATGTAATATCCTCCTTTTTTTTTTATCTTCCGCACTTTTTTTTTTTTTTACTGTACCATCTCAGTTATTTCCTTGTTATCTCGTCCATCTAGTTAACCCTCTTTTGAATTCATGTACAGTTCTCGCTAGTAAAATGGTTGAGTGACGGCTTAACATTTCCGCTGAAGTGTTTGCATAACGAAGCTACTGGTCCTTCTGTACAAGTATTACGCTACAAGCCTTCATTTAAGACGGTTGTCTTTATGTTTCCATTATATATTCTGTTTTATTCTATTTTATGAATACAAACTTAACCGTATTTTATTCATAGGATATAATCTAAATATTTTTTCTACTATGCGAACATTGACATCAATATTCCATTCATTTAATATAATCTAAACATTTTTTCTAATATGCGAACACTACCTTATCAATATTCTATTAATATGATATAAACTAAACATATTACGGCATTCTTCATTCCATTTTTTATCATATCTATGGTCTGATTGCATAATAGAAGTAAGAAACAGTGACATGATAATGATTTTGAGATATTCTAAAAGAAAATTACGATGTATAATTAAACTCCTGGAACTACAGACATTATTTAGGATAACTAATTACCAACAAAAACAGGTAATTCCGTGTAGCATGCAGTATCAATATATCTATCCATATCTATATGTATCTATCTATCCAGATATTTACCTATATATATCTATATGTGTATCCATCTATCCAGATATTTACCTATCTATATCTATTTATCTATCTATCCATCAATTCACCTATTTACCTATCTATCTATCCATCTATCTATCTATCTATCTATTCATCTATTTATCTATCCATCTATTTACCTATCCATCTGTCTATTGATCTATATATCTATCTCTCTATCTATTTCCTTATGTATCTGTTTATTGATCTATCTATCTATCCATATATTTACCTATGGACTTCTCTATCTATCTATATGTTTATCCATCTATTTACCTATCTATTTGTCTATTTATGTCTATCCATCTAATTACATATATGTATGTCTGTTTATCTTTCTATCTATCTATCCATCTGTTTAACTATCTATCTGTCAGTATATCTATCTATCTATATGTCTTGTCTATCTATTTGCCTATCTATCTGTCTATTCATGTATCTATTTAACTATCAGTCTCTTTATCTATATGTCTATCTGTCCATCTATTTATCTGTCTATCTGTCTTTTTATCTATCTATCCACTTACATATCTATCTGTCTATTTATCTATCTATATCTGTGTATGTATTTACTTATCTGACTGTCTTGTTATCTATCTATCTCCCCATCTATTTACCTATCTGTCTATTTATCTATCCGTTTATTTACCTATCTATCTGTCTGTTTATCTATCCATCTCTTTGCCTATCTCTCTCTCTTATCTATATGTCTATGTCAATCTATTTACCTATCTATCTATATAAAGATATATCTCTATACACATGTAGGTAAATCCAGTCAACTTTTTACCTAAATGATTATCGTTTCCAACAATACACAATTCAGTCCTCGACCTTCGCCCTTTGGTCTGTTAGGTTATAATGCAAAATCAAGGATAATATAATGATACTTTTTTTGTTGTTGTCACAGACCGTTCGAATCCCGTGCGCGAATCTGCTCTCAAATCCCATCAAATAATCAAAAACTACCCCGAAGTACCGACGGAAAATGTCCCAACAGATTGGAGAAAAAAAGAAGAAATTCTGGTGGCAACAAAGCATGGGCGACCGCAACAACCGAATGCATTAAACATTTCCGCGAATCTGCCGCCTCACGACTCGCGTGGATCCGGCCAATATTTCTGCACCGCGACCCGTACCTCGGCGCCGCTTCCTTTTCGGTTTGGGAACTTCTCATTTTCTTGTGCATGGAATTCACATACTGCACACGCACGCACACACAAACAAACATACTTACACTCACACACGCACGCATACTCACATACGCACAACAACACACATGCACACAACACACACACACACACACACACACACAACACACACACACACACCACACACACACATACATGTGTGTATACATATAGTATATGTATACACATGCATATATATATATATATATATATATATATATTATATATATATATATATATATATATTATATATATATATATATATATATATATATATATTATATATATATATATATATATGTGTGTGTGTGTGTGTGCGTGTGTGTGTGTGTGTGTGTGTGTGTGTGTGTGTGTGTGTGTGTGTGTGTGTGTGTGTGTGTGTGTGTGTGTGTGTGTGTGTGTGTGTGTGTGTGTGTGTGTGTGTGTGTGTACATATATATATATAACACAGATTCTCTCTCTCTTCTCTCTCTCTCACTCTCTCTCTTTCTCTTCTCCTCTCTCTCGTCTCTCCTCCTCTCC
>NW_020868297.1:17500-20000 GCF_003789085.1 Penaeus vannamei
TGTGTATGAATGTAAATGACCATACATAAAACTCCTTTACTCCATGTATATCATATAAATATTTTGTGTATGTGTGTGTGTGTGCATACCAGAATATCTATGTATGCATATATTATCTTTTAGGGTATGTAGACTGATAGATGGCAACATATAGACCAAAATAGATACTTGGTTCTAATAAATTGAAAAAAAATAATGAGGTTACTGAAAGTTTAACAAAACGTCGAACAATTTAATTAACCTAAAACAAACAGATGTATACACACACACACACACATATATAAGTGTGTGTGTGTGTGTGTGTGTGTGTGTGTGTGCGCGCGCGCCTTCATATATAATGGTATTTCTGTCACTACCATAAATACACTAGCAAATAAAGCCTCCATCATCATCGAAACCATCCTGGTTAATAACGTCCTCTGCCATCAGTGAAACCCCATCCACCCCTACCCCCCCCCACTCAAAAAAAAAAAAATGCTCTGAAATGCTCTTTAGACGTTTTTGGGCTATAATGACTTTCAGCTTTTCTTCCTCGCACCAGCCCTAACGTTCCGTCCAGATGTCTGTAACGAATCTTATATTTCTATTCTTTATTTCCAGGTTTGGTGATATTGATATCTTCATTAATAAAACCAATACAGAATTTGATCAAGGCAGATTACACCTGTGAATTATAAATGAACAACAACAAAGACCAGAAGTACAATAGTAAGAATTAACATTGGATGCTGGGTGTGCTCGGCTTCCAAAATAGAAAAATGAATAAATAAATGGAAATAGAAAGAACGTTGATGACAAATGATAAAACCATCAGCGATCATGAAAGTAATGATAAAAATAATAAAAATAAAGATAATGACAATAATAAAAATAATGAATAGTAATAATAATAATAGTAATAGTAATACAAGATAATAACAAATAAAATAATAATGATAAAAATAATGATTATGATAATAACAATAATAATAATCAGAGTAAATGGAAAATGAAAATATAAACCATTATAATGATAATAATGATGATTATGATAATAATGGAAATATGACGACAGATATAGTAGTAATAAAAAATATAACGAAAGTAGTAATAATAATGACAACTGATAATATTATCATTAAAACCGTTATTTCATTATCACTGTTATTTTATACAATGTTAATGTAGCAATCATTGTAATAGCAGCAGTAGTACATCTAATAGTAATCATAGTATCAACAATAGTAATACTAATGACGATATTAAATATTATTGTCTTTTTTGAGTTATTGTTTTATTTTTAGCAGAAAGTAAAAAAAAAAAAAATCGAAAGCCTAGCCTGAGAAACTGCATACGCATGTTCATTGCAGTTCTCAGATCAAGTTTAATTCCATGACTTAAAGCAATCAGTGACCATGATTCGATGATGATGATGATGATTATATTCATCATCATTTCTTTGCTTCCAAATCTTCTTCTCTCAAAGCAGATGAAAACGAGAAAACTTTAATATTAAAATAATTCTTGAAAAAAATATATGCCTTCCTCTCCATGCCAT
This sequence comes from Penaeus vannamei, assembly GCF_003789085.1. Classification (NCBI taxonomy): domain Eukaryota; kingdom Metazoa; phylum Arthropoda; class Malacostraca; order Decapoda; family Penaeidae; genus Penaeus; species Penaeus vannamei. The sequence continues at coordinate 19,038 of NW_020868297.1, forward strand.
GTCACACTGATACAATAAATTTAGTATTAATGTCTGAATTCAAAGATAGACTGGAGATATAGGTTAAGACAGAGGGAAATTTTAGAAGAATGGAATTTTAGAAAGATATTGATATTATGTAAAAATCTATGAACAAAAACAACAAAAACAGGAGTGGAGTGAGGAATATTTGAAAATTGGGAAGATTATATTTCTTTTAATTTTCAATTTATTGTATGAATCCTTTTATTGTGTTCTTCATCATTATTGTGATTATTATTAATAATATCGTCATTCTCACAACTATTATTATTATCATTTCTATCAAGTCAATAGAAATAAGGCAATAAAAGAGTGTATCGCCTGAATATTTCAAAATTCTGGGACCATTTTTAATTTTTCATTTTTTCCTTTTTCTCTCTCTTTTTTTTTCTTTTTTTTTCTTCTTCTTCTTCTTCCTATCATGCCATTTCCGAAGAAAATTATTGCATCAACCCAATATTGGATGACAAGTTACACACTAAAATCCAAGCATCATTTTGTGGTTTTCGGGGGAGAATCAGAAGAATTATTTAACGATTCTCGGAAACGGTAAAAGAACAGAAACTCTTGTACCATTACGTGGTCTATAATGATAAAGGATATAAATAATATCAGTGAGTACCATCAAATTTCTTATTGGAATTCTTACAGATATATTTACATGAGAGAGAAAAAGGTTGCTTCCTACACAACAATTCTGACCAAAAGGACAATGATAACGATTGTAATGATGAGAACTATGGTTCTATTAGCAATACCAGCAATAAAATATACAGATAAATCAGAAACTTAAGGGATATAACAAATTAAAATCACACTCCAAATATCAATAATAATAATAATAATAATAATAATAATAATAATAATAATAATCAAAAGTTATTAAATAAGTTATGATCAAAGGAACATCAATAATATTATACTGTATTGCTTGAACATAAC
>NW_020868297.1:37500-40000 GCF_003789085.1 Penaeus vannamei
TAATAATAATACTGATAATAATAATAATAATAATAATAATAATAATAATAATATAATAATAATGATAATAATAATAATAATAATATAAATATAATAATAAATAAATAAAGATACTGTTAATAATTATGAAAATAAAAATAAGATCAATCACCAATCAGTATAGTAAAAAAAAAAGAATAATTGTAATAAAATAACTGAAATAACGATCATATTCTTTTTTTTTTCAAATATTGAAAACGATAACATCATATAATTTTAGTAATAACAATATGGATGATGGTATATATAATAATATATAAATAATATAATAATATGATGATGGTAATGATAACAGTAATGATAATATAAATAATAATAATAATATAATCCCAATAACAATATTGGCGATAACAAAAATATCAATAATAATAATAGAAATAACAATAACAATGTCATTATCATAACCGTTGTAATAATTGTTACTATTATCATCACCATTGTTATCATTATTGTTGTCTTTAATATTATTATCATCATAAATTTCATGATAATAATAAAATAAAATTATCATTATTAATATTCCTATCATTACTGTCATTATCATCATTATCATGCCTACAAAAATAATGATAGTGATAATAATAATGATAATAATACTGATAGTGATAATAACGATATGATGAAAAAAAAAACAATAGCCACTCATTATGATAAAAATAATTATAACAGTAACAATAATCTTAAGATATAACTCTAATAAGTAATAATGGTAATCAACTATCATGAATATTATTCTGTAGAGTACTTGTCATTCTACTAACATCAGTCTCATTGTTTTAATCCGGATTTTCGTGATTATCACTGTTATTATCATTGCTATTATTATTATTATTATTATTACCATTAGTATCTTCTTTTTAGCTGCTGCTGTTAATATTCATATTATCATTAACGTCATATTGCTACGTTTTTATTTACCTTTTTTGGTGAAAATAGCAACGTTCTAATTAACATTTTAATAATTCTTCTTTTTTTGGTTAATATTATTTTATTTCAAAACCTTTGTGATCATCATCATTGTGTACCATTCCCAACATTTTCAAATATGAACAAAATAAACAATATATTCTCAAGACGTCTTTCATAATTTTCCTTGTAAGGAAAAGTTTTCCTCTTGCAAAAGGATGAAAGAAGAGAGAAAACAACTAACAGAAAACGACAAAATGTTTATGTTTACAAATATTATCAAAAACAACGTAATGGAAACATACAAATAAGTCAGACTAATGCTAGTTTACGCAGCATTTTAATGTAGAGTATTATTCTGAAGGTAGCACAGGTTTAGTATACTTTTCAAAAATGTATATGAAAAAAAACATAAGCTTCTAAACTATTGCTATTACTGCCCATTTCGAGAAAAGATGTAATTGCACAATAACAATTTCTACCATACTAGACCTATCATTACTATATGTATATATATATATTTTTTTTATTCATCAGCTTATACATAAAATTTTCCATCATCATTCTGTCATTTGTAATCAGGTTGATAATGAAAGTCATAACTGCATCACAACATCAGCGATGCCGGTAGTAAAAGTTGAGGTAATTAAAAACGAAATTCAAACACAGTGAATTTAGTTATATGTTTAATTACAGCATATCACATTTTAATGTGACATTTACATGAAGCAAATCCATACGATCAAGTATTGCACAATTGCATCAAAATTGTTGCTAGTGCGGAGTGCATCTAATAAACATTAGCATTGTGACGTTTGCTGCAGCTTGCACGAATATATTTCATGCTATTTATCTAACCGGTAACAAAATAGAGCCAGAATTATTATTCCATCACAAGCCGGCATAACCAATATTTTTGCGAACGTCACGAGAGCGAAGGATCATTAGCGGATGGCTGTGAAAAATAACATTCGCCATCACAGGGAATCAACGTTTAATTCGGACATGAGATCCTTCTGCTAGTTTTTTTTTCTCTCTCGCGTCGGCCCACTTAGTTCAAATGGAACCTAAACCCTGATATGCAGGGATTATATTATTTTATATTGTGTCGACAAAAGTATTAATTTTTAGTTTCCGCTATGGCTGGTTCCGAATAAACATCCATTAATACAGAACGCAATTTCAAATGCATTATATTACACCAATTTCGGGAGCTTTTGTATTGATTACACAAGCAAACAGAGCAAACGTATTGCATATTTTCCGTGAATATTAAAATACGGTAATATTTCAGAAATACAGTTACACGATCGTGATTAAAAAGGATACATCCATTCACTCATGGCTGCCGAGAATTTGGGAGTTTTTCCAAAATTTTGTGACCGAGATTAATCTAAAAAGTTATAGAAATCGCCCCATAGTTACAGTGGCATGTTGCAAATATTTGTAATTGGGCCTTTCAGTGCTTGGGCGGGCACGGCTGTAGCAGTTGATACAATGTGTGGTGATGCCAGTCGCCGGCACCGCGCGCAATGCCACTCATTATTGCAGACGC